>VMDR010015740.1:0-21954 GCA_007922815.1 Macrotus californicus | reverse complement strand
AGCCCCTTCTTGCCTGCAAGGTTTCTTTGGAGGATCAGCTGACAGGGCACTCCTTTGTAGGTAACTGTCCCCTTTTCTCTTGCTGCTGTTAAGGTGCTCTCCTTATCTTTAATCCTGGGTAATGTAATTATGGTGTTCCTTGCTGTGTTCCTCCTTGGATCCAACTTCCTTGGGACTCTCTGAGCTTCCTGAACTATCTGCAGGTCTATTTCCTTTGCCAGATTGGGGAAGTTATCCTTCATTATTTGTTCAAATAAGTTTTCAATTTCTTGCTCTTTCTCTTCTCCTTCTGGTACCCCTATGATTCAGATGTTGAAACATTTAAAGTTGTCCTGGAGGTTCCTAAGCCTCTCCTCATATTTTTGAATTCTTGTTTCTTCATTCTGTTCTGGTTGACTGTTTATTTCTTCCTTCTGGTCCAAACCATTGATTTAACTCCTGGTTTCATTCTTGTCACTGTTGGTTCCCTGTATATTTTCCTTTATTTTACTTTTCATAGCCTCACTTTTTCCTCTATTTTGAAACCATACTCAACCAATTCTGTGAGCATCCTGACTACCAGTGTTTTGAACTGTGCATCTGATAGGTTGGCTATCTTTTCATCACTTAGTTGTATTTTTTTTCTGGAGCTTTGATCTGTTCTTTCATTTGGGCCATTTTTTTTTTTTTTTTTTGGTCTCAGCTCGCCTGTTATGTAATGAGGGGCGAAGCCTTAGGTGTTCACCAGGTGGGACAATCCATGTTGCTGTGTTGTGGCAGTGTATGTGGGGGAGGAGACCAAGAGGGAACCATGCTGCTTGCTTAGCTCTCTGCCAGTTTTTAGTCACTCCTGCCACTACCCACAAGCAAATTGGGCATTTCTGGTGCTGATTCCCAGGTGGGTGGGTTTGTGTTTGTTCTAGAACCCTGTGGATACTCTAACAAACTCTCCTGTGAGGCTGGGAGTTTCTACTGCCACCTCAACCCCCACAGGTTTTTTTAGTCAGAGGTCTTGAGGCATTATTTCCCTGTCCTGGAACCCTGGGTTGCATTGTCTGTCTCGCTCCCCAATTGTTCCTCCCGGTGTTTTATTCACACATGAATATGTGACCACCCACTCTGCCAGCCATTGCCTCACCTGGTCCACCAGTCACCACCAGGCCATGAGTCCTCTCTGCCCTGCTGCCCATCTCCACCCCTCCTACAGGTCTGGATGGATGTTTCTTCTTTAACCCCTTGGTTGTCGGACTTCCATACAGTTCGATTTCCTGGCAATTCTGGTTGTTTTTTGTTTTTAAATTTGTTGTTGTCCTTCTTTTGGTTGTGCAAAGAGGCACAATGTGTCTACCTATGCCTCCATCTTGGCTGGAAGAGATCCTAATAGTTTTCCATAAATCTAATGTATTTATTTTGATAATACAGAGAGTTAATAGAGTTAGACTCACCTGCAAAGTCTCAGCATTTAAAGGCATTTTCAGATTGGTTACTCTGATTGTTGAGGTCACAGACAAGTAAATGCAGAGAGAGGAAACTTGGCTTTTAGGAATGCTATGAAATTTTTCTCTCCTGATGCTCCTTAAGAAGGTTCTTTATTTCACAAGGCATAAAAAACTTTTATTTTTTTTACAGTTTCCATGTACAGTTTATTGATTTTTTTATTATATTTTATTGTTTATGCTATTACAGTTGTCCTGATTTTGCCCCTTTGCACCCCTCCACCCAGCATCCACCACTCCCTCAGGCAATGCCCCCACCATTGCTCATGTCCATGGATCATGCATATAAGTTTTTTGGCCACTTCATTTTCTATACTGCACTTTACATCCCCATGGCTATTCTGTAACTACCTATTTGTATTTCTTAATCCCTTCACCTCTCACCCATTCCCCCACAGCCCTCTCCTATCTGACAACCATCAAAATGTTCTCTGTACCCATGATTCTCTGTTATTCTTGTGCTTAGTTTGTTTTTTAGATTCAATTGTTGATAGATTTGTATTATTTGCCATTTTATTGTTCATAGTTTTGATCTTCTTTTTCTTACATAAGTCCCTTTAACATTTCACGTAATAATGATTTGGTGATGATGAACTCCTTTAGTTTTTTTCTTGTCTGGGAAGCTCCTCATCTGCCCTTTGATTGCAGATGACATCTTTGCTGGGTAGAGAAATCTTGGCTATAGGTCCTGCTTTTCATGACTTTGAATTTTTCTTGCCAATCCCTTCTGTCTAGCCTGCAAAGTTTCTTTTGAGGAACCAGCTGACAATCTTATGGGAATTCCCCTGTGGATAATTAACTTCTTTTCTCTTGCTGCTTTTAAGATTCTCTCTTTATCTTTAACCTTTGGCATTTTAATTATGATGTGTATTGGAATGGGCCTCTTTGCATCCATCTTGTTTGGGACTCTCTATGCTTCCTGGACTTGCATGTCTATTTCCTTCACCAAATTAGGGAAGTTGCCTTTCATTATTTTTCCAAATAGATTTCCAATTTCTTGCTCTTTCTCATCTCCTTCTAGCACCCCTATGATGTGAATGTTGGACTGCTTGAAGTTGTCCCAGAGGCTGCTTATACTATATTCATTTTTTAAAATTCTTTTTTCTTGTTGTTCTGATTGGTTGTTTTAAGCTTCTTAATGTTCCAAATCATTGATTTGATTCTTTGTTTCATCCACTCTACTGTTGTTTCCCTGAATTGTTTTTTTATTTCAATTAGTGTGTCCTTCATTTCTGACTGGATCTTTTTTATGCTGTCGAGGTCCTATGTTCCTCGAGCATCCTTATAAACAGTGTTTTGAACTGTACATCTGTTAGATTGCTTATCTCCATTCATTTAGTCATTTTTCTGGAGTTTTTATTTGTTTTCATTTGGGCCATGTCTCTTTGTCTCCTCATTTTGACAGCATCATTGTGTTTGTTTCCATGCATTAGGTAGAGCTGCTTTAACTCCATGTCTTGGTAGTGTGGCCTAATGTAGTAGGTATTCTATAGGGTCCAGTGCCACAGCCTCCCCTATCACCCAAGCTGGGTACTTGAGGTATGCCCTTCATGTGGGTTGAGTACACTCTCCTCTTGTAGTTGAGCCTTGGTTTCTGTTGGCAGATCAATGGGAGGGATTTACTCAGGCCAGTCAGCTATAAGGATTGTCTGTGATCACTTACCACCAACTTTTGTCCTCCATGGAGGGTCAGCTGTGTAGGGGCAGAGTGGTAGTGCTCTGAAGTGGCCTGTGGGTGTACACTGGATGCGCTGGCCCTGGGGTTTCCAAGGTAGTGCAGGCCAAGGTCAGCCCCCACCTGTGTTTTCCCCAGGAACACTCTGCCTAAGCTATAAAGCAGTCTGAGATGAGTGCTACTTGTGCTGGGCTTGGAGATTCCCAGGTGATGCCAAGCTATGAATGTAGGCTGAGTGCTACTAGTGCCAGACCTGGGGCTCACTGAGGCCAGCTGTTGCTTGTTTGATAGGATTTAGGAAGTTGTGAAGCATGATCCAAGACCAGTCATTCACATGGAAAAGCAGCCTGAGTGGGCCCATAAATTTATTGGGGTGGAGTCTCTGGGGATGTCCAAGGCAGGTCAAACAGTGTTAGCCAGATTGATGGAGTCTTAGACATGGCACCAGCTTGCTAGCTCTGTGGGAGCAGGGTTTAGCAAAGGAACAATGATCTCTGCTTGCCTTAATGCCAGACACTTCAGTTCCTCCCTTTATGCCACTGGTGCCTTTTAAGCTACTGCCTCTGTGCTGGAGCTCAGAGGGAGCGAGTCTGAGTAGGTGGGTCCATGTGTGGATTCTTTAAGAGGAACTGCTTGGGGTTCCAACAGTTTCTTCCACCAATTCAATCCCCACTGGTTTTTGAAGCCAGAAGTTTTGAGAACTTGTCTTCCTGACACTGGAATCTTAGGCTGGGGCCCCTGGTGTGGGGCTTGGACTCCTCACTCCTGAAATATCCCTCTGAAATTTTTATCCACCACATGTGGGTGAGGGACCAGCCCATTCCGCGTCTGTACCTCTCCTACCAGTCTGGATGGATGTAGTCTCTTTAATTCCATAATTGTTAGACTTCCATTCAACTCAATTTCTTATGGTTCTGAGTGATGGTTGTTCCATATTTTAGTTGTAATTTTGATGTAGTTGTGTCATGTCTGTGAGCCATGTCTGCCTACACCACCATCTTGACCAGAAGACAAAAAACTTTTCAAAAATGACTAATAAAGGATGCTTTCTTCAAGAATTAAAATATAGCATTTTACTTCACATTTGCACATTGATCTCTAATAATTCACAAATTAATCTTTGAATATAGTTATTTAATTAGCCAAATTTTATATATGTGTATATGTATAAGCATATTCAAGACTATATATATGTATATATATAGTCCCCGTATTGACTGTAGTCCCTACTATATATATATATATATATATATATATATATATATATATATATCCCTGTATTGACAATAGTGAGGTCAAATGGGTACAAAACTACCTCTCTGGCAGGAGTACACATTGGTACAACTTCTAGAGTTGCCACATGGCAGCTGCATTTCAAAAATCATAGCAATGTTCACAATGTTTGATTTAATAATTCTCTCCTGAGAAATTATTCAATAGATTGTACAGGAATAATTTTTAATTGAGAAAAGTTTATATATTCATCATGGGATCTTTCATTCTAGTGGGATAAATGAACAAACACGTAAATAAAAAGGTATATAGATTGTGAAAAATGCCATGAATGTGAATAAGAATGGTGATGTGATGCAACGTGATGTGATAGAGAAGAATGGGGAATGCTTTTCATGGAGTGTTCAAGGAAATCCTCTCCGAGGGAGTAGCATTCAAGCTGGCCTGTAAATGAGAATGAACCAGTCATGTGTAGAGCTTGGGAATGACTATCCCATTAAACATCAACTAAAGATATCTAGAGGTAGAAAAGAGCCTTTCAGATCAAGAATTGGCTTGGTCAATGTGACCAGGATGCAGTGAACAAAGTGAATGTGGCGAAGAGTTGAGTCAGAAAGGCAGATAATGTGATATGTGAAAACATAAGGATAAAAAGAACATGCTATGAGCTCCACTCTATGATGGTTTCACATACATATTTTAAAAATTGAAAGGAAACAGAAAAATTGAAATAGGAATGATGCGTAGATATTTTTTTAATTGCTGGTAATATTTTTATAATGTTGTTCACACAAACAATGAGCTATTCTTAGTTAAATATGCAAAAAATAGGGTATTGATATGTGTCATCGTGACATGAAATAAATCCTCTTTCATGCTCAGCCTACAGAGTTGACATAGATCTTCTTTGGAAAGGGTCCCCCTTTGCTGCATTACACTCCACACTGCCAACCACAGCAATGATTCACCTTCAACCCATTGAACTGAATTTACCTTGATAATTCAGTTCACTTTGGCACACATGTATAGACTTCTATGGTCTTTAACCTGTATGCAAGGGAAAAGTTCTAGTAACATGAAAATGTTGTTGTTTTGCTTTGTTTTAAAACACAATTGACATATAACATTGTATGTGTTTTAGGCATACAACATAATGATTTGATATATGTATACATTTCAAAATGATCACCACAATAAGTTTAGTTAACGTCCATTACCACATATTATTAAAGAGATTATTTTCCTGTGACGAGAACATTTAAGATTTACCCTCTTAGCAACTATTGTCACCATGTTGTACATTAAATCCCAGGACTTATTCATCTTATAACTGATAGTTTGTACCTTTTGACCACTATCACCCATTACGTCTACCACTCACCCCCGCCTCTGGCAATCACCAACCTGTTCTTTTTACCCATGAGTTGGATTTTGTTTTTTAAAATCCACATATCAGTGACATCATACAGTGTTTGTATTTCTCTGTCTGACTTATTTCACTTAGTATAATGCCCCCAAGTTCCATTAGTATTGTCACAGATATCAGGATTTCCTTCTCTTTATGGTTGAATAATATTTTATGTATATAAAATGTTCATACATATTTAAAAGATGTGAGATGTACATGTATCAATATGTGAATATTATTCAGCCATTTATATATATACATGTATATGTATATATAATATGTGTGTGTGTGTGTGTGTGTGTGTGCAGCTCACATATTTTTTATCCATTTATCCACCAGTGGATACTTGAGTTGTTCCCATGTCTTGGCCACTATAAATAATGGTACAGTGAACATGGGGCTGCATATCTTTTCAAGATACTTATTTTTTTTCTTTGGATAAATATGAGATATGGAATTGCTAGGTCATACAGTACTATTTTTAACTTTTTGATAAACCTCTATTCTGTGTTCCACAGTGACTGTACCAACTTACATTCCCATGAAAAAGATGAAACTTTGTTTTTAAATGAGGACTGAGGTGGTAGCCCCTGAATCAGAGGACAACATTTTCCTCAAAATGCAGAAAAATGGAAAATGCTTAAAACCATTTACATTTTCCAAAAGAACCAAAGACTATTTTAATAATCAGTACTCTAATATCAAATATTAATGGACTATACAGTTAGTGCTCACTGATACCAATGTGTATACATACATTTTCTATTCTCCTTGGCAGTTTGGTTGCCATTTGACTAAATATGGCTTATAAAATGTGAACAGCAGTGAGGTGTCACCTTCAGTGTGGACTGATCATCTAGTGTTATTTCCCTATGGCTTCTTTCCCATCTATATGGCTGGGAATGAAGGAGTGTGAGAATGCAGAGCACATGTGGAAGGAACACAGATCTCTGAGTCATTGTGCGGCATGTGCTGCTGGACTTACTTGTTACAACAGCTGTCATTTGTTAGCCTTCTATGTCACGATATACATGTTCTATGAGGTATATCTATAGAATCTTCCCACTTACTTCGATTAGAACTTGCATAAAGGATTGAACCCTGTAGCCTTTTGGAAGACACCAATCATGTTTACAAATCTCAATTATTCTATCTATAGTGAAAAAAGAAACCAAAGATCCTCCAGAATGTAGAAAACAAGCATGACCTAACACACTTGTGCTGCCAGCTTAATGTTGCCTATGAAAATCCAAAGAGCTCTAACTAAATTCCAAATAGTCTCTTAGTTTGGATTTTTATTTTCCCCAAATGGTGTTTCCTTTGCCCAAAATGCCTTTCACCCTCTTGTCTGCCTGGCACAGTCCCACAACACTTGCTTCATGGTCCAACTCAAATGTCAACTCTTCTTTGAAGTCTTTCTCCAGCCTGCCCTAGGCAGAATTAATCACTCCTCTTTTCTGTCCTTGCAAAGGTCATCGATGACTGCCTAATTAGCATACCCAATGTCCTCTTTTCAGCCTATATTCTATTTGACCCCTTTTACACTTATTAATATTTAAAATTTCCTCTTTATTAAAAAAACTCTTAGTTTTTAAGATTTTACTCCTCATGTATTTTCTGCCTACCTTTCCCCCCATTTTTCTCAACTCCTTACCTGGATCCATCTATGTTCTATCCTTAGATATGAATGTCTCCGGTCTACAACTTTGGCTTGCTTTCACTTCATCAACTCATTGAAGATCTTCATTCTCTCCCTTGGTTTCCATAACCAGCAATAAGCCAATGACTTCAAAAATGGTACCTCCAGCTGAACTCTTGCCTGAGCTCCAGCCCCTTACTTTCAATTATCTACATGACTTTTAGTTACTACACAAAGTGGGTTGATTTCTTTCCTCTTCAAGCATACTCTGCCCCATGTATCCTTTCTCTCAATTAGTGGCACTCCCAACTGACAACTACCTAAACTGGTAATTTCAGGCGTCCCTCTGTACTCTTCCCTCTTTTTCATCTTTGACATACAGGTTATCAACAATTCCTATTTAAAGGTCCTTTGTGTAAATTAAAGAACATTGATGAGCTTTAGGTTAGGGACCTAAGTCCAAATTTTTACTCAACCACTTACTAGTTACATGACTTGAATAAAATTATTGAGTACGTAATCTCTCTGACCTTCTAATTTCTTATCTGTAAAATTGGGATAAAAATTATACATGGAACTCACAGGAGTGTCACAAATGGTAAATGAAAAGTGCATGAAAACTGTCTACTGTAGGCAACCGAATACTCACATATTCTTATCTCTTTCTTTTCCATAAAACCCACATTCCTACTCCCTTAGTTCAGAACTTCATCATCTCTCACCTGTGTCATTGCAAAAGCCATACAAAGAGTCTTTTGGCCTCTCTCGTCTTCCATACCCCCAACCCCAAGTATTTTTTTTTTTGCCAGAGGGCTCCATGCTGTGCCTTTCTCACTCACAAGTCAGTAACATCACTCCTTGCTTAACACTGCTGCTAAACTTCCAGGGATAAAACTGCTTATTATGTGTCTTCTATTATCTCATCTTTCCCTGACCACATTATGCCTCTTCTAGTTAGAACTCTTCCCATTGCAAGGCACAGATACTCAGACTAGCTTAAGAGAAGGGGAAATTTGGTGCAAGGGCACCAAGAACTCTTGGAAAGACAATGACACTGGACCGAGTCCAGACCTAATGCAGACTTCCAAGCCCACTCAGCCTCCTTCTGGCCCCAAAATATGGGATGTCTTTCTTTAAAATTTAATATAATAACATTTTGGGGGGGTCTCTATACATGCTAAAGACTAAAAGCGAAATCATTAGGTGCCTGAAATAAAGAACTCAGATTCAGAGCAGTTGGTAGATGAAACCCAGGAGGAGTCTAGACCAGATGAACTTCTACAGCCCTGCTGCTTGCAGGATGGGTGTAGGGTCCAGAAGAGCAGGCCAGCGCCGGAGAAGCTAAATTCTCTCTACCTGCACGAAGCTCTCTAATTAAAGTCATAAAGGGCTGAGAAAACAATGACCAAAATTCTGCCCATTGGCCTGGGTAAACACCAGAGAAGCTTGCACCAAGGTCGTGGTCGGTAAAGGGATTATCTGGTAGAAGATGGACCCCAGGATTATGCCGTGCATGTACACATGACTTTCCATGTGATGCAGGTAGACCAAGAACAGAAGCTAGAAAGTGAAACCCACTGGGCCAGGCAGAAGCAAATGCAGAGCCTTTCTGTGTAGTTGCTTCTGAAGACAGATCGTACGTGTGTCCACAAAAAGCAGCAGCTGCCAGGAAAGCATTCTCAGGGAATAATAACAAGGATGAAGAGGAAAAACCAAATAATCCCAAATAAGTGAGTATTACCATTAAAACTTCTGTTGTATATGTAAAAGTATTGATCACCTCAAATTTCTCTTTTGGTTCATGATCTGCAAAAGCCGTACAAGAATGCAAGTGCTCCAAGGGAAGTTCACAACTATCTTGCAGCAAGTGGTGGGCACTGAATTAATATTTGTTTGAAGACTGAAAGGGGCCTTACATAAATCTGCTTTTTATAAACCAGAAAACAGCCCCATAGCAGGCAAATGGCATTGTTAATAAACTGAAAAATAATATTATTCTTTGCTCATAATCATAGATTCATCATTAAAGTTTTTAAATGAAAATTTCAAACATAAACATTGGAGAAAATAAGGAAGCTTCATCTACTCATCACCCAGTTTCAACAACTATAAATTCATAGTCAATCTTGATTCACAAAATAAAAGTTTTTTTTTAAGTTCAAAGAGATAAAAGAAGAAAAAGATGCCAGGAAGCAAGAATAGAATCCAATGAAAAAGGAGAAATCAAAATTAACAAAAAACCACATTGAAAGTATAGGAATATAAGACGATAATTATTAAAATTTTAAAAACCCCAACTTGATAGATAGTTGAATAGAAAATTATACACAATTCAATAGATAACTAAACTAGAAAATACCTCTGAAGAACCCACCCAGTATGTAGGACAAAGGACAAAAAGATGGAAAACATAAAAGAGAAATTAAAGAGGCTAGAATAAGATGTTACAGAATAAGCATATGGTGGTAATGAGAAGGCAGCGGATTTTCCAAAACTGGCAACAGAAGTTCTCAAAAGTGAAGGAACACTCTTGACCCTTAGCAAAATCCATACAAATAAACGTACTACCGGGCTTGTGGTTATGAGATTGCAGAACCCTAAATACAAAGTCATAAAATGTGCAAGAGCCACAACTACAAATGGATTAAAAAAAAAAAATCTCACTGGTTGCACCAGCTGGTTGCCACTCTCTCTTTTCGTTTTAACAAAATCCTTTTTTGTTCCAAGCACTATGTCCAATTAAACAAACAAACACTAGCAACAAAAGCATACTTCTGTTTCTTAGCTTTCCTCAGATCTTGGAGCAATCACATGACAAGATTCTCACTGAAGACATATATGGGGGCTAGGATTCTGGAAATTCTTTTTCTTTCTTGATAAGGCATTGATTGTTCATATGATATTCATGGATATAAGCCAAATTTCCACTTGGTTGCTGCTGTGAAAAGAATGAGGGCCAGGAAAGGAAAAAAAAGGAATATTCACCTTTAAATTTTAGTTGTAATTTCTATATCTTTTATAATGTATACATCTAGAGCGAACACAATAAATTTCTAACATTTGCTAATCCTTGGTGAAGTTACATGGGTGCTTGTTAAAATTTTATCTATATAATTATGATGTTTAAAACTTTATGTGATTAAAACACAAAGAAAGAAAATAATCCAATAAGATGACAAAGCCTTCTGAGAACAGAAATGGGAAAGGTCGTGGGACCAGAGGCAGGTCCTCTCTTAGGGTCTTACAGAGTGAGGGGGTAGAAGAAAATACACGGGATCCCTGCTTCCCTCTGTGTGGCCTCTCCTTCCTCTCTCTCTTCTTCCACCTTCCCATAGTTCATTCACCCTCATGACTTTGCATATCCAAGGTCAACCCCAACACTGCCATAGCAACCCCCATGCATGCAAGCTCATCTTCAGTACCCCCTGATAATCACAACAGTCTCTGTTTCCCAATTTGAAAATCCTGAGCAATGACTGACATTGGTAGGTCATCTTCTCAATTCAAGCCACAATTCATGGAGCCATGAATGAGCTATTAACCTCTGTTTTGAAATCAGATATCTACTCTACCCCTGATCCACTCAGCTATGACCAGGGCTGGGATACCATGATGCAGATGTGAGGAGTGGAAACTGTAGGCAGGTGGGGAGATGATGGTCAATTTCCAAGCACAATTCTCTATGCTCAGGTGGTTCTCTCTTCCTGGAACACACTTTCCAACTCCTCCCTCAGGCCCCTCTCTACCTGGCACTGTGTTCTTCAAGAGGGAGATCTAACTTTTCTAGAAAGCCACTCCAGCTTCTTGAGGATGTGGTAGCACCTCCAAGCACTTGTACTTATCTCCACATAGTATGCCAGTTACACATGGAATCACAGCTATTTGTTTACTTATGTGTCTCCTTTACTACACCATGAGCCTCTCTAGGGTAAAAACTATCTCAGCTGTCCTGTATTTCCAGTGCCCAGCACCATCACTACAACATGCAAGTGACTCAATAAATGGCTACCACTGATCTGTGAGCCTAACCTTCCAAATATTCTGTTACCACCTCCTAAATGCTCTACAGAATCCCCATAGTAGGGATAGTTCACAGAGTGGTAGACCCTGAGTCCAGATTCCTCAATTTACATACAAGGGAAACTGAGACCCTGGCAGGTGAAGGAGGTTGAAAAGAAAACGTGGCTGGCAAGTGTGGGGTGGAAAGTAGGTCTCCTCCCTCCTCACCGACCAGGTAGAAGTCCATTGACAACTCTCCCCTCAAAGAACAGATGTGGAGATAAACCACACCAAGTCCCTTAGGTTCCAGTGAACAGTAAGAACGTGAACACCCTGGCATGTTTTATCACACTCAAAGCACCCTTAGAAGTATGGGTGTTACGAAGACTTACACTGCTCCACATTATCACTTGTCTTGTTCATTACTGAGCCACTCTCAATGTACACAGCGTTCCCCCTGAGAAAGGTCCAGTCATCCCAGGCTTTGAAGTGATATCTGAGGCCCTCTCTGGCCATCAGCAACACAGGACACAGGCAGAGAAAGGACAGATGTGTCTCCATGACCCTGGCACAGACGAGTCCAGTGTATGACTCTGATCTGCCCTGCAGCCTGTTCCACTGAGTTGGATTGGGGCTGTGCTTGCACAGGAAGCTCTGTGTATCACTGCGCTGTGGGCAGGAACCCTGCAAAGCCCTTCCTACAACTGATAAACAGTGTTTGGTTTGGATCAAGAGGAAAAATAAGGCACTGAGGATAATAGAGGCGGATGAGGAAAACAGTACTCCAAAATGAGACCAAAGAAGAGTATTGCTTTGAACCACTAATGTGGTAACTAACTCTAGAAACAATGAGCCCTGGAGTGGAAACAGTGACATTGAGAGAGCAGCTTCCTTCCACCCAGGGACAGTCAGATCAGACAGTTCACGGGGCTGGGGAACTAGCAGGCGTTGTTTATGGCTGCAAAAGGACAAACAGTGTAGGTCAGGGAAGTCAGGCCCCTTTCAAAGGACAAGATTTTGGTGCTCAGATGACTTCAGTTGTGTCTTCTCACAAGAAAAGTTGTGCCCTCATGTGAATGACAGCATAAGACCATCTGAAAGGAACAAAAAGGCAAATGAGCAGGCTTTGGCTTAAATCAGTTAAATCTCTAACAAGAGGGTGACCATATTATTTTTTGTTGTTGTTAAACTGCTTTGTGTGGGTGGTGGGTGAGCCCACTTCACCAGAGACTTTTGTGAGGAAATATCTCCACTGTTTAAGTAACTCTGGGGGTTTTGTTTCCTTGAGTGAGGGACAAAAGTCAAAGGGGAAAGCAAAGTTGTTCAGAATATTAGGAGAAATTTTTAGAGGCTGGAGTGAGGGATGAGGCAGCAAAGAAACAGCTGACAAGGCCGAGACTTTGGGGGAAAATAAAAGAAATGTTTAATGGGGAGTTTAATTTACTCTGAGGTATGAGCTGTAATTTTATTTCAGCTGTAATTTTATTTCCTGGAGATAGGAAACTTTACTGAAGGTTTCTCTAAAATATACATTTCTTCCTAAGGGACTGTGGGGCTGGGATTTGTTTTACGGGATACTTGTTTCATACTCTGGTGGGTGTGGGGTGATACCCAAGTTTTCTGTGGCCTGCCCCAGCTGGGTTCTACTTTTAAATGAATTGTTTCTATGGATCTTCCCATGCCAGGATCTCAGGCCTTTGACAAAAGTGCCAACTTGGCATGGATAAAGGAAAAATAGTGTCTTCTCTTATCTCCACTCCCAGAGCTCTGTAATTGTAGTTAAAGCTAGATGATTTATTAATAATTTAATGCAGCATAGTAATTATTGAGAAATTTTGCACTTTGTTTTTCACTGTGGCAGATTCATTAGGGAAGAATAAAGCTAAAAAAAAAAAAAAAAAGAGAGAGAGAGAGAACTTGCCAGACAGAGTGTAGGAAGAAAATACCAAAATAGGCTCTTTTATCTCCCAAGGATTTATTCAGGCCCACTGAGGATAGTTAGCACAGGTTGTCCTAGAGCAGATGGGGATGAAGGCTGAGCAGTTCACAGGCTGAAAAGAGGAAGGGCTGACTAATGCAGGAGGAGGGTGGAAGTGTGCAGCGGTACGGAAGGGGCTCCTGAAGGCAGGGGTCAGTGCTGCTAGACATCTGGGCTGGAGCTAACTTGCATGAGATAGAAGTGTGAGGACCTGTGACAGGAGAGAGCTGTCGTGGTCAGGAAAGGCCAGGCTTTGCTGAATTCATAAACCTATTCTAAAACTCCGAGGGGTCACACAGCACATAAAGTGAGTCAAGCTGCTATAAGTTCGCAGCTCTGGTGGGCAGTTAACCTCCATGCAGTGACCCAAGGACACAAGTTACATCTATATTGTATCTGTGTCTTCTAGAACATATGGTTTCCAAGGTCACTGCAGAAAAGGACTAAGAGGACATATCTGTACTGCCTGGTATGGTATCCAATAACCACATGTGGCTATTTACGTTTAAATTAATTACCATTAAATTAAATTTGAAATTCAGGTCCTTGACTATCACAGTGGATGGTACAGACATGAAAGCTCTTTATCACAGTAGAAAGTTATGTTAGACAGAGGTAGTATGCAGGTTTCCTCTGAGAAGCAACCTACATCACTTTTGCCACATCCTATTGGTGGAACCAGTCCCTTAATCCCAACCTTTCTGCTGTGCATGCTGGTATGTATGTGTGCCTGGAGGAGGAAGTGGGATTGGTGGGTCTCTTAGTCTTCCCCACAGGGTATCTCCCCTGCCTGGCATCTAGGAGGTACCCAAGAATGCCCAACCCCACATGGATCAACAAGCTGCGGCAGAGGGCCACAGCAGAGCCAGGACCATAGGGTGAGTCCAATACAAAGGTGGGGTGGGAGCAGGGGAGAGGGTGAGAGAAGAAGGCAAGAAAGCCCTGAAAAGTGACTTAGATTTTTCTCTAACCTTGGTGAGTAGGAAATTGTCAAATTTTATTTAATTTAGAAAAATAAAGAAATCAAGCATCTTTTCCACTTCAAGTGCTTTTGGGCAGCTTCTCGCTGTTATGTGGTCTCACTTGTGAAATGGTGATGTGAGTTGAAGAGGAAAGCACAGACCTCACCATCCAATAGTCTGAATTCCATTTCTGGAACTAAACCGGGGGTCCCATGAGCAGGGCCAAGTGAGACATGGCAGCCTGACTCAGCAGCCACATGTGGAGTCTGCACTGTGACAAGGAAGGAACACAGAGACTGGGGGTGCAGAACCAGGCCTCCAGTCACAGGGCAGCAAGACTAAAACTGTGAAAGAAACTTAGGATGTCAGAAGCTGGGAAGATGGGGGAAATTCAAGAAGCATGAATGCAAGGCAAGTTAGGGCAAAAACTTCACACTGAATTCTGCCACCAACGCAAGGGTCTCAGAGAACTACCTTGATGGTCAAAATGCACAGACAGGGCCAGGCCTCAGTCAGACTCTCCATCTCTCTGACTCTGGTCCCTATCTTCACCAGTGGAAACAATATCCCCACTTCTAATTCTTGCAATGAAGATTAGACAAACACCAAACAAATATTCTTTATTTCATCTTTTTTTATTGTTGATTTATACTCTGCAGTATCTTTTAAGACCAAGTTAAACCCTGCCTCATGAAGTGTATGCCATTTCCTTCTGTGATGCTTCTCAAATTATTTTGAATTTCACAAAATTACAATCTGGTTTTCTACTTCTCTCACAATGGGGTCGCTATGTAGACATCTATTACTGTTTTACTCACTACTGTTTTCTCAGGGGCGGTGTGTGTGGTTTCTCTAACTATAACATAATGGTGTTCTAAGTAGGGAGTTCTCTTAGACTAGATTTACAATAAGTCCTCAATGAGTTGTTTTTCTAATTTGGATGGATAAGGGGCCTTCCCTGGTCAAGTGTGAGCTCTATTTTGGACTCCGTATAATTTGCATGGGTTTTTATTGATAACCCAGACATCACTGTGGGTCATTATGTTAAAGAAACCCAGTTCGAAAAACACAGGAAGTTATTTTTCCTAAAGAGTGAATCTCAACAAAACCGTGGTTTGTCTCTGGAATGCTCTGGAGAATGCTTCCTGCAAGCATCAAAATGAGCACTTAACAGGACATGCAGACAGGAACATGTAAGTACATGACCCCACCACAGAAATGGACACCCCGGACCAGAAAGCAGAGGCTGTGAGACAACAGGGTATAGATGCCAGGAGAGAGCCTGGCTCAGTCACAAATCTCAGAACACTAAGCTGAAGGACCGAGGTCCATTAGTGTATGGGGAAGGTCGTCTTGGTGATGAACAGAAGGAAATATTATTTACTACATTTGGTTATAAACATATGGAGCAGATTACACTAAGGATGTCAAGGGAAATTATAAATAGTTCAAAGGGAATTCAGATAAATTCATGCACAATAGACCTTACTAACAGAGTCTTAAAGGAAAGTTGGGAATATTCTGTAGGTATTGCCAGTCCTTTGAGATCAATGTCATATAGGAAAACTATAGTAGTCACCCATTATACATCTTTTTTTTTTTAGATTTTATTTATTTTTAGAGAGAGGAGAAAGGAGGGAGAAAGAGAGGGAGAGAAACATCATTGTCTGATGGCCTCTCACATACCCACTACCAGGGACCTAGCCTGCAACCCAGGCATGTGCCCTGACTGGGAATCGAACTAGCAACCCTTTGGTTTGCAGGCTGGCACTCAATCCACTGAGCTACACCAGCCAGGGCCCATCACACATCTTTTAGCTCCTGTTGTCAGGGACAAACACTGATATGGGGACTCACTGGTCTGACAGTCTATGATATTTACTGGATTCTTATCTTTTTATATCTTGGAGTCAAGAAACTTGAGGTTTGTATTCACTGAAGTTAAGTAAATTTAGAGGCAATGGAAGGTTTGGTTGAAAAAATGGTTTATTAATTAAATTATTTGTAAATACAGACAACCTCCCACACTCCAAAGAACCCAGTTAAAGCAATCCTGACATCTATTCAACCCCCAAAGCAGTACTTATGGCCTTCATGTGTGCCAATTGCATGTGTATTACTACCAACCATCAGTAGCATATCTTTCCCCAGAGATAGGAATAGGCTGTATTTCAAACCACGTTCAAGTAGAAAATGCAAGAGAGAAAGCACATAGACGGACCTGCTGTCCTAAACATTAAGAGAAGAATTAACTAGACTAGGGACAGGAAGCTTTTGATGGTCCAGAATAGACTGATGCCCTCAGTTGGTGGCTTAGAACAGGAGGTCCAAGAAAGAAAAAGGACCAGCAGAGGGCACACAGGAAAGGGTGTAGAGGCAGGGGCTCCTGGTCCATCCCCTGCTTCCCATCCAGGTCTCCCTAATCTATTTTCATGTTATGCCAATTAGCTTATTTGAGTCTGCAATGAAGGGCTGACTATATTAATGTCTGGAATTGAGGCTGAAATGACTTCAGGATTTTGTTAAAAATGCCAACATTAAATAAAAACTTCAGGCATTCTGGCATTTGGAACAATGAATCCAAGGAGATGTCAGAAAGTATATGATTGATCAAGATAATGGATAATAGTACTTGCCTTAAGAAAACAAAGGATTATTCCTGCTCTTCTCCCCCACAAAGAAAGACTTTCCCCCACTAAAAGAACTCTGGGACATTACTAGCACAGGTCTTCTGCTCTGAATTGTTAAGCTCTTCTATTTTCTTTCTCTCTGTTTTTCATTTTCCCTGTTTTTGCTTAGGGAAGATATGGAGGAATGTTGTGCAAGATGAGCATATCATTGGTCTTATATTTTACAATTCTGGTTGAAGACCATATTTGTATGTGATAAACACAACCTCAACCACTGCCAATGGGGAGCCTATTGCCAGTACAGTGACATTTCAATCTTATTTGACCTTGACCCACAGTAAGAACTATGTTTTATGTCACAACTCAGGTCACGCAAATATACTCATACACACTATTGAAATACAAATTTCATGAACTAATACCTAACCTCAATACATCAGAGCCACTCAGATATTTTCTATTCTAGTTGTTCATTTCCATAAATGCTGGTCACCACACACTCAATGTTTTTATTACCCACAAATGGTTCATGAAACCCTAACCATGAGAAACCCGAAGTATGAGAAGAACACACACATTCAGCTTACTCCTCACAGACATCCTATTTTTTGTGGGCTACTCAGAGCCTCCAGGCTTGGCCAGACCTGAGAAGCCAGTCCAATCTGATAGATAATGGTATGACCATTTTTCCCCATTGCAACCTCCAACTGAGCTTCCAACTAGGTTCCCTCTCCTTATAGGAACCCTAGAAGAGGGCATTTTCATAACCACATGTGTTTCTGGTTAGATGATGAAATACACCAAGGAACCTTCCTGTCACCTTGACCTCCAGAACTGAGGTTGGGAGCAGAGAGCTCAGCATGTGACTCAGCAGATCTGATGTATACAATGCTTCTTATACGTGTTCTGACCAGGGATCAAACCTACAACCTTGGTGCATTGAGACCACATTCCAACCTGGCTAAGCTACCAGGGCTGCTTTTCAGAAAGATATTTTAGCAAGGGCTGAACCAAAGGAAATTTGACCTAATTAAGCAGAAATCTGGATTTAAAAGTGGTCCATTCATTGAAAGAAGAGTAGTAAGGGAACAGGCATTTACTGGGAGACTACTAAGTGATAGTTTTGTATTGAATAGCCACAACTGCCTAATGGGTTGTGCATAATTTTCCCACCTTACAGACAAGCTCCAGTTCTCATCCTCAGTAAGTGGCATGGTTAGAAATATTTAAAACACAGTCATTCCTGGGCTCAATGCCCATGCTTCAAAAAAAATTAACTATATCACATGACCTCCCCAAGAATAGTCTATTCAGGCTTTGCTATTTTTATTTTTACTTTCCATGTGTTGATGAATTTTACCCCATAATTAAAATTTCTGCTCCTTTCACAGTGGTGATGTAAATAAATCCAAATTCTGATCCCCAATCAAAATGTCATTGAGGACCCTCATGTCCTTACCCTCTGTTGATTATAAGTGTGTCTCCATGTAGTGAGACTCCTCCTGATGCTGGCCTCACTGGGGTGTCTCTTAGGTCCATGGTGTGACCCAGCTTTCAATGTCCTTTGAGCCTGCCCTTCCTATGCAGGTTTAGTCCTCAGAGCTTCCCTGTGGGCCTCCACTTGGGCCAGGTAGAACAGGTGATCAGTTACCTCCTGCAGTTCCCACATCTGTAATTGGCCTCTCTTTCCCACTAATGAATCCCCCAGGAAGAAGGTTTCTAATGACTAAAAGTAAATGAGGTAAGGTACACATTTCTGATGCAAATAACAAGGATCATGATCAATCTGGACCAAATAATATCTATTTGGCCACTATTTAATTGTCAAGCTCACTGCACTCTGCCGAAGCTAGCCTTAACCTCGTGTATACACAAGGATAGGCTGGATTCTGCTGGGCTGGGCACAAGGACAGCTCCTCCCTGGAAAAGCTTAGGGAGCATCTCCCCACATGGATGCTCAACTCTCTCTAGAAACCTATAGGGGTGCTGTATCTATGAAATTCCACTTAATTGAAATACTGGACAAACTTCTTTGCCAGGCAGAAGTTCTGAGCCCTTGAGAATGACACAGCTGAGCACTCAAGACATGTTCAAATACAATGCTCCCTGTGCTCTCACCTTGCAGAAATCTGAAGACTAGGTGAACTTGTAAAGCACAGGTACCAGCCAGTTTCCTGCAGAGCTTTCTAAATCCTGCCTTTCCCATCAAGACTGCCAAAAAAAGAGGGGGCTCTTGGGATGGCACAGAAGGTGGTTTGGGCTGGGGCTCCTGGAGAGCCAGGAGAAGTTTCCGAGTATAAACCAGCCTCATGGGCCCAGTCCAGGGAAGGGGACAGGGATGGCACAGTCTGGGATTCTGTCCTCTAATTATTCCACTTGACTGAAGCTTTCCTATCTTTTCATTTTCATTCTGAAACAATTATTAGTTTTGAATGCTGAGGTTTTACATTGAAAATATAATGAGAACCTTCATGAGTTTGGAATGAGAAGGAGAAAATTACATTGCTGGGGTTTCTCTCTGGGGCTGGCCAAGGAAAAGAAACAGGGGCAGGAACTGGATCTGGCACCTTCTTAGACCTGCGGGTCACCATGCAACACACTTCTTTAGTTCTAATTTTACATGCTCTTTTCTGAGAAATGCCACTCATCATTGTATCTCATAATCACAGAGAAGGGGAGACACACCGTAGGGAAGAGTGGTGTCTGGTACTATGAAGTCATTACTCAGAACAAAAACTTTGCCCTTAGATAAGTAGCACTGGACAAAAACAGAGGTCAAAAAGAGGCCATGCAGAGGAAAACCTCAATTTTTCTAGATGCCACCAAAAGAAAACAAGACCAATGTTTAGTCCTGGCATTGTGGGTGCCCAAACAACCAGGTGAAATATTTTAAATTCAGCTGATACAACTATTTTGAATTTATGATGTTGAACAACTGACTTGTCTGGTGTTTTGTTCTCCCCAGAAACCTCACAATAAATGAAAGTCTATCTCTATGCCATGCAGATTTCTTTGATGATATCTTTTTGGGGACTTTCATGGTGGAAAGTAAATTGTGCCCCATTGCTTTAAAAATGCTGATTTCAAATATTTCCCCCTTTATTGGCATGACTCTGAGATACAACTGCACATATTTCCAATTCTTAAGGAAACTTCTGAATTCACAGTACAGCCCAGTGAAATCTGTGGTCTTCATTTGTGGGTGTTTGGGGTCAAAAGGACACCAGCTTTGCTGAGAACTCCTGGATCAGAACTCCACTTTGGGGAAGGCAGATACCAACGCCTCCACAGCTGCTTCTGGGCAGTTACAGTGCCACAAATCCTCCTGTTTCCTGGCTAAGTCTCTCAAATGTCCCTGTTCCCTGGCTTTCTAAGTCTCTCCATACATTTACTTGACTTGCCTTAGTGCCATCTATGAAAGAGGACAATTTCTTCTGCGTGACAGGGAAAGAAGAGGGAATCATTCTCTTCATGAGGATGAAGTTGTCACTATTCTCACAGGAGTGAGGTCTGTGATTTGGAAGACAACAAAACTGTGAGTTGTGCTCATTGCTAAGCTCTTAAGGCCACTTTTCCAAGTCATAGAAGAGGTCAGTAACAGAACATTGATGTGATTAATGTATTAGAAAAATAATAGAAAATGATGTTATTTGCAAATATGGTTTTCACCTACTCTCCCCAAGTTCACTTGATAAATGTCACTCTTCCTGGTTTACTTGACCCAGATACCTTCAGAGGACATTATCCAGTGAGCTGATGATCACGGGTCCTTGTGTCAAAGAATATTCTTTATCCAAGTTGCTGAATCAAGTCAATGCAATGATAAAGTACCTTCTCTGGAGTGGGAAGGGAATGTTGCTGTCCAAGTCACCAGACTCCTGCCTCCAAACTTATTCCACGCAATTCTGTGCTGACGTAGGGAATACGAGCAAGCACCAGGGAAGCACCAAGCCTGTAGGAGGTAGGTGCCTCTAACCTGAAGGACAGCTCTCTCCCCCTGAAAGAGACAGCACAACCCTGTGCCCTCTTTCTTCCACTCTCCCACAAACACAAGAGATGAGTTGAATAAATTATGCCCCTACACCAGTGATTTTTAACCTTTTCCTTCTCATGGCACACATAAATTAATTACTAAAACTCTGCAGCACACCAAAAAATATATTTTTTGCTGATCTGGCCAAAAAATTAAGAATAATTTTGATTCATTCACACCAGATGGCTATTGTTATATTGGCTGTTGTCATTTTTTATTTGACAACCTAAGGGAAAATATGTCACCACTGCCCCCAACTAAATAGTCAGGTATTGTATGTTTTAAAAATTCTTGAGGCACTCCAGTTGAAAATTGCTCCTCTACACAATGGAGTAATACACAGCTATGAAAAAACAATAAGGACACAATCTAAAGAGAGATGTGGAAAGATCTAAGAGACTTAAATGAAAAAGGAAAGGTGCAGGGAGTAAGGGTAGGGATGAAATTGGTAAAGGCTGTCAGAAGGTACAAACTTCCAGTTATAAAAGAAATAAGTCCTGGGCATGTAATGTATAGCCTGATGATTATAGTTAATAATACTGTATTGCATTATTGAAAGTTGTTAAGAGAGTCAATCTTAAAAGTTCTCATCACCAGAAAAAAATGGAACTATGTGTGGTAATGTATGTTAACTAGACTTATTATGATAATCATTTCACAGTCTGTACCTATATCAAATAATTATGCTGTATACCTCAAGTTAATATAGTACTATATGTCAACTATATCTCAATAAAAAATAAAACATAAGTTAAAAAAAGAAAGGCACAGATGATATAATAAGAATTGGGGAAAGGCAAGAATATATTTATGTTAAGAAACACTGAAGTAATATTCAAGAAGCTAATAGAAGTGGCTACTTCCAGAAAGGAAGTAGTGAGATGACAGGGAACAGAGTGGAAGGGAAAAGGAATGGGAGTCA
>VMDR010015739.1:0-21955 GCA_007922815.1 Macrotus californicus | reverse complement strand
GCAGGGCGGCCACGTCGCTGCGTTGTGACGCTGTTTGTGGGGGAGGGGTCCGAGAGGGAACAATGGCGGCCGCTCCGCTCCCTGCCGGTTACCAGTCACTTTCCGCACTACCCACAGTCTAACGGGGCCCCTCTGGTGCTGGCTCCAGTGCCGATCCCCGGTGGGAGGGCTGTGTACGCTCCGAGACCCTGTGGGTCTCCCCAACGAGCTCTCCTGTGAGGCCGGGAGTTTCTCCCGCTGCCGCCGCCTCAATCCCCACAGGAGTTTTCAATCAGAGGCTTTGAGGCTTCACCTCCCCGCGCCAGAGCTCTGGGTTGCAGGGTCCGTCCGGCTCCTGAGCCGTTCCTCCCCGTTTATCCTCACGAGGGAGTGGGACGCCCGGTCCGCAGCCGCCACCTCTCCCGGCCAGCCGCGCCTTTCCCCGGTCCGCCAGCTGCCGCCCCGCCACGCGAGTCCTCTCCGCCCCTCCTACCGGTCTGGATGTATGTTTCTTAGTTTCTTGGTTGTTGGACTTCCATACGGTTCGATTTTCTGTCAGTTCCGGTTGTTTTTTGTTTTAAAATTTGTTGTCGTCCTTCTTTTGGTTGTGTGAGGAGGCACAGTGTGTCTATCTACGCCTCCATCTTGGCCGGAAGTTCCTAAAGTTTTTAAATTCTAGATTTTGGTGACTGAATCCTGCAGCATCGTTCGATCTAGAAGCTTGATTGTATTCAGATTCCACTTTTGAGCAAGAGTGTTTCCTGGGTGACATTATTATATATTTCCTTCAGTATACACATATTATCAGGTGACCTCCCTTTGGAGGATAATAATCATGAATGATTATTGCCTACATCCATTAATTAATTCATTATGGATCTAGGGGGCAATAGTCTAATTTGATCCTTTCATGCTCATTTACTCGTAGAATAGTTTCATAAAAAAGGAACTTTCCCTCATCTACTGTCTACCTGTGATATAATTTGTAAAGGAAGATCTTGATTCTTTGCTTTTAACAGTTTTCAAAATGATGAGTTAGTTCTTTAGCATCCGCCAGTGATGACCAATTTGACTTTTCCCTTTTTTAGTATTATTATGCTTTTGTGTACTTAGACATAGTTAATGTGTTTAATCCATTGCAGGTGTTAATCTTGATGATGCACAAATGCTCAAATTTTTCTCCTGTTGGCCAGTAAGAGCTTCAAGTTGGTTCCCAAATTCTTTTGGCTGGACTTGGAGGTCTTTGGCAACTGCCTTGCTCTCTGGCGTGACAGGGTGTTTGACTTTCCATAAATATTTCCTGCCTCATACTGAGGTCATTTTCACCTTAGGGACTTGGGTTCCATCTGGTAGAAATTGGTGTTTGGAAAGCCTGATTTCAGTGCTAGGGGCTCATTGCTAGTAGGCTGGTCATTGTTTCTAGGCCTTTTTCATTACTCAGAGCTAAGACATATGTGTATTATCTTTAAGATAAAATGTATCATGGATTTCCATAGGTTCTTCAGATTTATATTCAGAACTACAGAATTTTATCTTACTCATATTGATCATACACCTGTATTTCTCTTCCTAATACTAAAAATCAATTTGCAGTGACACCAACATAATTACTAATTTGTTTTAGTTCACAATATGCATGCAGTAGTCTCCAAATAACCACCAAACTTACCCCAACAGTGGATCACTACAGAATTTAAGATTTATTTTAGTTGTTTAGTTTAGTGTGTGTGTGTGTGTGTGTGTGTGTGTGTGTCTGTGCGCGCGCTTAGGATCTGTTCCACTGGGGGATGTTCAGTGAAGGTCACTGAGTGGTTCCTCTCAGTGTATAGATTATGACGTCAACTCAGACACAGCTTCCTTTGTTTCATTTTGCTTTCAGTTTTTAGGGGTTGGTAACTTTTTATCAGTCTTTGAGTTTTTTGTTTGTTTGTTTATAGTCTGAAACTCTATTCTTACAGCTGTACCTCCTAGTTGGAACATTAAAACAATAGTGTCACTAAGAGTATAATGTGGCATCTAAAGTCATTACATGTGTGCTGAAACAGGCCAGAGTTCTGAATCTCGAATCTATAAAGGGACTCTTAGGGCAGGAAACGGTCCTGCTCAAATAGCGTCATAATGCTGAAGAGGAACCACATGAATAGTGTGATAACTGTGAATACTTTTATACACATGGGAGGCATCGTGTAGCAATTATATTATAATTATTGCCAACTTGTTTACTGTCGTTTTGAGCTTTTTAATCCCTTTAACTATGTTGCCGAAATTCTAGCGTATGGAATTGTTCCCTGAACAAAGCAAAGGGAGAAAGGGGTGGGCCCTGAGCATTGCTGGTCTGTGGTGGTCTCACTCAGGAGCCTGCCGCTCCATGGCACATCCCTGCTGAGGGTGAATTTGTGGGAGGGACTGAGAAACTCATGGGTAGAAACTCTTCCTATGGGCCACACTTGGGGGTCAAAACTTGGATCATTAACAATGGATCATGGGAGAAGGTTGCTTCAGTGGATTCTTTGACTGCTTTTTCGAAGGATTCATGCAAGACTTATGAGAAAGAAGGATATAAAACTAAAGGTAGCGTTTTTGTCAAGTTTCTATTAAAACTCCTAAGAACATAGCCAACTCCTGCTTTCTACCAAGAGCCCCTGTCCCTTCATTGAAGGGACTGCCCGGCCACCCTAGAACAAGGAAGAGAATGGAGAGGGAGGCCTCAGAATGGAGCCAGCCCCATGTGGAACATACGCAGCTGTAGAGGACATTTCTCAGCAAACTTCAAGAAATAGCATAGACTCCTCTGGAGCAGGAAGAACTATGGCCGGTGCCACACCACAGTCAAAGGACCGTGTTAGAAGTCTCCTACTCTGTTTCATATCCTAGATTGTTCTGTTTTCAAGCTAAGGTGGAACACTTCATGTGTTATTTTGAATAATTAAATAGGAGTTAAAATTGTCTGATGAGAGGTGTAGCTAGGTAAATACTCTTTATTTACTCTTATCACAACCTTAGTTTTAGTCCTGGCCTGGGATGGGCGGAGGGTAAACGGTCTTTATGGAGGAAATCTTTCTCAGCAATCGAGGCAGCGGACATGTTTCAGGCTTTTCCATCATGAAGTGCTTTTGCATTCACTGAACTTCAGAAGCGTGGAATAAGCTACTCTCATGTTGTGAGCTTTCGACCGGGAAATAATTCTATCAAGGGACAGAAATGTTGCCGGGGGAATTTTTTTGCTTCAATGGAAACTCTGACTGTACCGTTTTATGATTTTTTCTATGACTCTGGGGAAGTAAAGAGGAAATGCCTTCAGGGGACTTTGGAAATCTAAGTTTAACTTCTGCTCTG
Organism: Macrotus californicus; assembly: GCA_007922815.1. Lineage (NCBI taxonomy): Eukaryota > Metazoa > Chordata > Mammalia > Chiroptera > Phyllostomidae > Macrotus > Macrotus californicus. Next base: position 18,640 of record VMDR010015739.1, on the reverse strand, counting down.
GGGATGCTCTACCTTGCCCTCATACACTGCTTATTCTCACTATTCGCTTTCTTAACGCTGCCTATTCTTTAGCATCTATTCTGACTTATTACTTCTTAGTACCTACTGCCTCCCGATGCCGTGTGCCATGTACTCAATTCAAGTTCCTGTCTGGCTGGCTGATTGAAAGCAAAACCCTCTTAAGAACAGCACTGTGGAAGGCTGTGCATCCATTTAGTCTTTCCTTTTTGTCCTCACCCAAGGCTATGCTTATTGAGGATATGCTTATTGATTTTAGAGAGAGAGGAAGGAGGGAGGGAGGGAGGTACAGAGAGAGGGAAGAGAAACAGATCAGTTGCCTCCTGTACGTGCCCGACTGGGGATGGAACCCACAACCCAGGCATGTGCCCTAATGGGAATCAAACCCACAGCATTTTGGTATGTGGGACCATACTCCAACCAATTGGGCCACCTGGCCAGGGCTATTCAGTCTTTCTTAAAGTTCAGGTAGACAGAGCTAAAATAGTTCTTGGCATCAATTTGATCCATTTCCCCCTCCTTTCCACACTATAATACTGTGGCAAGTGTAGGGGCATAAATTAACATCTATATCTTTCTTAGCATTTCTTAGTAACAGCATATTAACAAGGAGGCAAGGAAGAATGGAGTTCTCCACAGAGAATGTTTACATTGATCATAAAAAAGAGCTTAAATCCATAAAAAGTGAAATGCCAACGTAATGACCGTTATGTCTTACATTTGTTTATCATTTTGTAGTGTAAAAGTAGTTTTGTGTATATTATTTGGGAGACTAAACGGATTGATTGATTATGTAATGATGTGCCACACTTTCGGATGTTATGGTAAAAAAAGCACTTAGTGTACTTGAAACTGAAGATCATAGAAGGGTAAAGGAAGATGTGCCTTTCAACCCAGGTGCTCTTCGTAGGGTCAGGTTTTTCTTTTTCCCGTGGGAGTAAATCACTGGTATCATTCGTTGTGAGACTGAATACAGAGATTTTACCCAATGCTTACCTCTCTTTGTCTTTACACAGTAAGGTCTTATCTCCATAATTAAGCTTGGGGTGTCTCTCTAGAAGGCTTTTTGACATTTTCTGGTTTCAAATTTTCATCTTATCTTCCATATGAATACCAAGGTCAACATTAGTATTTTTGGCGTTCTCAAAAATATGACAGTCTATTTTATTCCACTAATGGCGGTCTTCTAAGTATGAGTCATTCATGAAGAGAAATGTTACTCTTTTTTTTGTTTGTGAGCAAAATTAATAATGTGTGTGTGTGACATAGAAGAATGTTGACATGCCTCTCCTGATGTCTAAGAATTTTGGCTGACTTGTCAAAGTTGGTATGCAGGGGTGGTAAGTACACCCCCATTCTACAGGATGCTGCTAGACACTTCTACCTAAGATGTGCTATAAGTGAACAAGTTAGATCAAAACTACCATCTTGCTTATTAGTCTATAAAAGAGAAGGTTACAAATTTAAAAACAAGGGTTACTTGAAGGGGTTAATAAAAGAGAGAATGTTTTGGCTTCTCTTTTTTAGAGAGAAGTGAGGGGTCTCTAACTGCCTGCAGGAGTCTACAGGGAGAGCGGTTTAGTTGCCTCGACACTCTCCGCCTACCTTTTCATCTCCTGTAGGATATTTGAATTTCAGACACCATGTCATTGTACGGGGGTAAGAAGTCTTGCTATACTATTTGAAGATGTAGGACAGGCAAAAAAAAAAGGAACAGAAGAAACCGTTAGAGGGGAGAATTCCTTTTTATCTCTGATTGACAGCCAAGCAAACAAGTGAAAACATGGATCCTCTGGGTAATTGAGGGGCCCATGAACCGACCATCCTAACAGATACTGTAAAAGAAAGCAGTGAAGTGAAAGCGAGTTCTCCCCAAATAAGGACCTGCCCGTGCTCTGGGTCCCACCGTGAAAGCCTCTGGCTGCTGTAACCTGGAGGATGGAGGGAAGGGGCAAGAAATGCTTTCTGCAGCTGGCAGAGGTAGAAGGATTCAACAACCCATTTCTGGCAAGTGATCTGATGGATGCATCATGTGTCAACAAAGAACAGAGAGACACTTCACCTCCTGTTCTCCAATGCAATGCCCCTTTTCAAGCGTTTAGATTGTGCTAGTATTTCAAATTTAAATCCAAGGTCATTTCTCTGGGCAGGAGGTCACTCTCACATTTCTAAGAAGAGAAAAGAAAATATACAAAAGGCCCGAAAAGCCCTGAAAACAAAGACTCTGTGTTCTTCCCTTCCTGTTGAAGCACCTTGTTAACCCACGGTCCCTCTGACCAATCCAGACGTATTTTCATGGAGATCTTTTTCAGTGGGAAAGAACCCTTTTAGTAGTAAAAGAAGCCTTTTTAACATAATTTTTATGTGAAAAGTAATACAAACTTACTGTAGAAAATATAGAAAAATAAAAAGAAGGAAGATAATCCAAAGTGCCCTATCACTGGAGAACAAGCACGTTAAACATTTTGTTGTATTTTCTTTTGGTCTATTTTTAAAAGTTTTGGCCCTGGCTGGGTGGCTCAGTTGGTTGGCGTGTCATTCTGTATACCAAAAGGTTGCAGGTTCGATTCCCAGGCGGGGCAAATCCCTGGATTGCGGGTTCGATCCTTGATCAGGACACGTATGGGAGGCAACCAGTCAATGTTTCTCTCTCTCTCTTTTTCTCTCCTCCACTCCCTCCCTCCCCCTCTCCCTTCCCCTCTTCCTTCCTCTTTATCTAAAACCAATAATAAAAACATCCTCAGGTGAGGATAACATTTTTTTTTTAATTAAGAAAAGCTTTGGGGTGTCTGTGTGTGCACATGCGCACATGTGCTTACTAACTTTTAACCACTGGAATAAGCCAGGCTAGGGGCCTTCATTTTTCACCTGAAGAAAAGACTTCTTCAGGATATTGGGTTGCCTGGACCTTTCAGCACCCTTCTTGTCCCCTAGGGTTAGCATGACACACTGAGAGGGGAGGCAGGGCATGTCCTCTCCTTTGGGCCGTTACCGTGGTACTGAGGAGATCAGAGAGGCCTAGACAGGAAGTGCAAGAGGCGCTTAGAACGTTGGTCCTCTAGCCCAGAGTTGAGAGATTATCTTCTGCAGCCATTCTCTTCCTCACCTTTTCCTCATATTCCTAAGACGCACACTGCCACCACACAAATACATCTCCAAGTCGTCTTCATCTGAACCCGGGCTATTACCTCCTTTGTCTCTTTTTTCAACCCTGCGGACAATAGGTACTTGCAAGATTGGCTGTAGTACAAGAAATATGCCTCTTGTAGCCATCGGGCCACAATTGTGCACAGAAATAACCCCACTGTGCTTTTCCACACGGCATCAGGGAGGGAAACGATAAGCTTAGAGCAAGAACCTATGTTCAGCGTGAGTTCCAGATAGAAAATTGGGCTACTTGTGACAGTGAGGAGGGAGACCCCAGAAAGCTGGGAGGGAGAGGAACTTCTCTTAGGACCGTTTGCCTCCTGTTGGGATTAAGTCAGTTTCTGAAGGTTACAAAGTATTTCTCCAGAATGAAACTGACCCAGGGATTTAAATTAAAATTGCTGAAGGACTGCTCTGTCTGGGTGGTACCCTCTTTTCTACTAATTGCCTTATTTATTATTGCTATTTGTTATGAGTCACTCTTGACACACCCTCTCTAAATATTTGAACTTTATTATTCTGGAAAAATATTTTTAAAATTTGTGATGGATATTTATTATGTTTCTACAACTTTCTTGTTTATTCTCTTGGCAAGGTTTGAGATGTAAAACCCAGCTCTGGTGGGCCTATGTGATGGAGAAGGCCAAGCCATCAGAAGGAGGTTATCTTGGACATGAAGTAAGAACCCTAGTTGTCCTTAGGGAGGGCAAGTCAGGAAGATAGGCCACAGTCTCATCTTTGCTCCACTTGTGGCCCCCAGACAATAGTAGAGGTGGGGAGGGTGAGGGAAGCATTGGGTGAGAGAGTGATTTCTCTAGTTGGTAGTTAATAAGGTCCAAAGCCCTCATGCACATGATGTAACTACTTACAGAAAAAATGGCAGAAATTACCTTCCATCCATTCTGAGCTCATGAGGTGCCCTTAAGCTCACGTAATTGCCTTAATAAAAAACCATGAGAATTTCAAGATGAACAAAGCACAGTTTATTCATTCAACAAACGTTTGTCAAGTGCCTCTATGTACTAGCGTGGAGATACAGAGATGAACAGCAAATAATTTCTTACTCAAAGAGCTTCTAATCTAGTGGTAGACACCAATCTAGTGGTAAGGTAATAATAAAATAATAGTATTTTATTAAAATAGTATTTTATTATTAAAATAGTAATGTCATTAATATAATAAAAATCTCACTAAGCAGTCTGAAATTAGCACTATGTCAGGAATACACATAAGGTGCCATTATAGGGAAAATGACATTGTATAATTCTGATGCCAGGGCACATAAAAAACACTTTCGATAATTGAATAAATGAATGTCATCAGGGAAAGTATCTTTAAGGGAATGCTACCTTTGGACTCATTGTTGAGGAGGAGCAGGAGTTTTTAAGAAACTGACTAGACAGTTTGTGCAAAGACCCAGGTATGAAGGTACATGAAATGTTCAAAAACTGCCAATAAGTTTAGTGTGGTTGGTCTGGGAACACACAGGCAGGTAGCAGGAGAAGCACATGCCATGAGGGTCTTGGATATGTAAAGAGTTTGAACTCTATTCTCCAGATAGTGGCCTTGGAGCAGGAAAGTTACATGATTGAACTTGGGTTTTAGGAAGATAATTCTAAGGGCATTTCAGGAAAGAGAGACAAGGTGAGACCGGCAATATTCACCTGTCGTACTTTGTATGCACCTGTACTGCTAATGTTTGACTCCCATAGGAAGCTTTGAGGCAGTCTGGTTTGGATTGTCATCTCCATTGTACTTAGAAGAGGAGACACGTGGAGAGGCGGTCCGGCTTGTCCAAGGGGCGCACTGGGCAGTGGAGAGCTCTCCACGAAGCCTGGTCCCTCAGTGCTGGTCCTGATGCTGCTGGTGCTCTCTCCTTTCTTTGGTAGCAAAGGGTCTGCAATGCCAGGATCTCCATTAGGGCTGCGTGTCTACCCAGAAGCTGTGGGATCTTGATTCAAAATCACCAACACTGAAGAAGCATCAGGATCATAGGGCATTACATTTTTGATCAAAGGAGCAGTGTTGCTACTACTATTATTTTACTTTTATGGATAAAACTTGTTATTATTCTAGACTCTTCTGCCCTTTAACTTCACCAGATATGCATGTGATTCTTCTCTGCTTGGTAACCGGCCGTTTGAACATCTCTCAGCTGGAGTTTACTTGTTAATCCAATGTCTCATAATAAGAGCTGGTAATTAATTTGGTGATTAGTCCAATGTACTCTTTAAATAATGAATAGGTGGTTAACATATTGATTCTGTACGCCCCTATAAACATTTCTTCCCACATAGTAGATGAAGAATATTTAAAAATGGCCAAAATACATCTGTAGGGAACAAAGCTATTTGATCACTAGAAAAGGCATGTCGGACAAGCAGGAGGCTATTCATGAGAGTCTCATTGAGAAGGATGATAGAAATGTAGCTTTATTTCAGTTAAGGTGTTTTATGTGAATAAAAGCCACTTTTTATGAATTTCATCAAATAGAATAAAGAACTTTCTCTTACAATACAATTTTAAATCAGATTCACATTAGGTATTTATTGGAGCCACAGATTTAAGAAAAAGCTTCCCAAATCCCTGCAACGTGGTATAGGAGTGGGGATTTTCTAACAAGAGATGAGTTAATATCTCTAAGTGGTCATTGGGTTTCATCAGCATTGAACTGTGGTGTTAAAGACTGAAACCCATGACTACAATTGTCGTTCAAATGAGTCTCACTCGCCCAAGAAAATAGACCTGGGTTTTTCTGTGGCTACTTGGGTGAGATAGGAATGTCAGCAGCAATGGCAGGGTTTGAATCATGCTTGTCTGAGGTGTATGGTCTTTCTATGCAAGTGGATAGAAATTTCATTATTTCCTTTAGTAAATGTAAGGTTGAGCTTCTAAAATTATGTGTGCTTTATTCTCTGTCATGTTTAAACTCTGGAGATACTAAAATATCCTAAGGCATCTTCCACTGAATTTTACCATGTACAGTATGATACTCACAGGTGGGCTTCTTCACAGAGACTCTCTTCCTCAGTCCCTTTCAACCCCCCACACACACCTCCCAGTCTCAATCCAGCGTTATCTCAGCTTGTCTGCCTTTGGCAAAGAGATCTAACTGACTCCTGAGAGAGAGTCAAGTCTGTCTAACACAGGGGGCATGGGTGACTGGTCAGGCTTGGTGACATGGCTGAACAGTGGACTGGACTTCCGCAGTTTTATCACACCCAGGTGGAGACGTTCCTTCCAGGCCCAAGGAGAGGCTCTCACGACTGGCAGTGGACTGCGGACGGAAGTGGGGAGCTCACCTTCGTGATCCAGAGGTCATTAATAATTTAATTAGTTAATTTTCTACTGAAAGGCTACCTGGAAACAGCTTTTTGGAATGTTTTCTCAGGTCAGAATTGTTACAATGACAAAGGAGTTGGAAATAACAAGGGCATTGTAAATAGTGTGGATAGTGAGTCTAATAAGTTATAAAAGCCATTAAAAAGATTGTCTATTTTGGGCTCAGTTTTGGCAATAAAGAAAAGGATTATTGATGAATTCAGGTTTTTGTCCCTCATCCTCAGTCTCTCATAGCTACCCTTTTTATCATCTGATTTCACTGGAGGAGTGCCGTTTAGGAAAGGGGACTTTTGGTGATAATCTGAGCTGTGCCTTATGGCTGCTTCCATTCTGTTCTCTTTATTCACTACTGGGTAAGATCAGGAGCAACACAAAAACAGCACTGCCGAGGTAGTTCCACTCTTGTAGCTTAAAGCTGGGGAGATGGGGGGCACTCAGCAAACACGTGTGGACTCAGTGTTCTGACAAGCTCCAGGCCAGGCCAAAACCTCCCCCTCCCCTGGCTCCTCTCGTCACCCAAGACCTGGCCTAGGGCAGCCGCTTTCAGGCTTGGTGTGCGTTAGAGTCACAGGGGCAACTGGGTAGCAACTCAGAGGCCCAGCCCTGTCCTATCTCCCCGAGCCCAGGCACTGTACTTCTCATTAGCTCTCCAAGGTGATTCTGAAACACAGGAGAGTTGAGAACAATAGTGTTTTAGAGCAGGGGTGTCAAACTCATTTTCACCGGGGGCCACATCAGCCTCACGGTTGCCTTCAAAGGACCGAATGTAATTTTAGGGCTGGATAAACGTAACTACTCCTTAACAGTTAAGCAAGAGCTTGGCACTGCTGCTGGGTAGAAACAAGGTGCCGGTCTGGGTAAATCAAGATGGAGGGCTGGATTTGGCCCATGGGCCTTGTGTTTGCCACCTGTGGGTTAGAGACTTTCATAGAGACAGTCACCAGTTCCATCCCCATGTGGATCCAGATCTTTTGAGGGCGGTGTGTATTTTTTTCTTTTTTAAAATAGATTTTATTGATTATGCTATTACAGTTGTCCCATTTCCCCCCCTTTATTCTCCTCTGCCCTGTGCATCCCCTCCCACCCACCTTCCCCCTCTTTAGTTCATGTCCATGGGTCATATATATAAGTTCTTTGGCGTCTACATTTCCTATACTATTCTTAACCTCCCCTTATCTATCTTCTACCTACCATTTATGCTTCTTATTCCCTGTACCTTTTCCCCCTCTCTCCCCACCCACTCCCCTGATGATAACCCTCCTTGTGATCTCCATTTCTGTGATTCTGTTCCTGTTCTAGTGGTTTGCTTAGTTTGTTTTTGTTTTTGTTTCAGGTTTGGTTAATAACTGTGAGTTTGTTGTCATTTTACTGTTCATATTTTTGATCTTTTTCTTAGATAAGTCCCTTTAACATTTCATCTAATAAGGGCTTGGGGACGATGAACTCCTTGAACTTGACCTCATCTGGGAAGCACTTTATTTGCCCTTCCATTCTAAATGATAGCTTTGCTGGATAGAGTAATCTTGGATGTAGGTCCTTGCCTTTCATGACTTGGAATACTTCTTGCCAGCCCCTTCTTGCCTGTAAGGTTTCTTTTGAGAAATTAGCTGACAGTCTTACGGGCTCTCCTTTGTAGGTTACTGTCTCCTTTTCTCTTGCTGTTTTTAAGATTCTCTCCTTATCTTTAATCTTGGGTAATGTAATTATGATGTGCCTTGGTGTGTTCCTCCTTGGGTCCAACTTCTTTGGGACTCTCTGAGCTTCCTGGATTCCCTGGAAGTCTATTTCCTTTGCCAGATTGGGGAAGTTCACCTTCATTGTTTGTTCAAGTGAGTTTTCAATTTCTTGGTCTTCCTCTTCTTCTTCTGGTACCCCTATGACTCGGATGTTGGAACATTTAAAGACATCCTGGAGGTTCCTAAGCCTCTCCTTATTTCTTTGAATTCTTGTTTCTTCATTGTGTTCTGGTTGAATGTTTCTTTCTTCCTTCTGATCTACACCATTGATTTGAGTCCTGGTTTTCTTCCCATCACTGTTGGTTCCCTGTACATTTTCCTTTATTTCACTTAGCATAGCCTTCATTTGTTCATCTAATTTGTGAGCATATTCAACCAATTCTGTGAGCATCCTGATTACCAGTGTTTTGAATTGTGCATCTGATAGGTTGGCTATCTCTTTGTCGCTTAGTTGTATGTTTTCTGGAGCTTTGATCTGTTCTTTCATTTGGGCAATTTTTTTTTTTTTGTCTTGGCATGCCTGTTACATAGTAAGAGGTGGAGCCCTAGGTGTTCACTAGGGTGGGGCAGCCATGTCGCTGTGTTGTGCCACTGTATGTGGCGCAGGGGTCCCAGAGGGAACAGGGCCGCTTCCTCTGCTCTCTGCCGGTTTTCAATCACTTCCCTCGCTACCCACAATGAAATTGGGCCCTTCTAGTGCTGATTCCTGGGTGGGTGGGCTTGTGTACGCTCTAGGACCCTGCGGGTCTCTCCAACGAGCTCTCCTGTAGGCCAGCCTCCTGCCACCTCATCCTCCACAGGAGTTTTCAATCAGAGGCTTTCAGGCTTTATTTCTGCACACTGGGACCCTGGGTGTTGCGGTCTGTCTCGCTCCCCAGCTGTTCCTCCTGGTTTATCCACACGTGGATATGGGACTACCCAGTCTTCTAGCTGCCACCTCACCTGGTCCACCAGCCGCTGCCTTGCCTTGAGTCCTCTCCACCTGGCTGCCTGTCTCCACCCCTCCTACCGGTCTGGGTGAGTGTTTCTTCTTTAACTCCTTGGTTGTTGGGCTTCTATATAGTTTGATTTTCTGTCAGTTCTGGTTGTTTTTTGTTTTTAAATTTGTTGTTGTCCTTCTTTTGGTTGTGTGAGGAGGCACAGTGTGTCTGCCTACGCCTCTGTCTTGGCCAGAAGTCTGAGGACGATATGTATTCAAGGACCTTTCAGATTTGTGAGAAGGCAGCATCAGCTTCCTCTTTGAATTTACGGACTAAATCCAAAAGGTGTTTGAATGGAAAATTATTTTGGGGGGTTGTTTGTTAAGTTTGTATGATAAACAGGCTATTTGAGTAAATTTAAAATTCACTTTTTTACAGTCTTCTTAGAACCTTTAATATGTTTATTCTCATTTTGTATTCTCAAGAGATATTATAATATGGGATATTTATCAGACAGATTTGGGCATGGGATTGTTTTGTTCATGGAGCATGTTTTAGATTTACAATGTTGCACAGTTCCTTCTTTAGGAAATTGTACTATGAAGGTTTTTTGAAGCTAATTTAGAATCTCATTCAAATTATGTTTGTTCAGCATCAGAAAGCCCGCCCTGAGGGACTGTGTGGTCCTTTGCACTGGGCATGTGCAGATCAGCTTTATGTTTGTTTGTTTGTTCCTTCTCCTGTCGTGATCTGCCGATGCAGTGATGGTATATGCAAAGATGGTTCACTTCAGTTTTACTGAGTTTGTTCTTTGGTGTTTTTAAAAATTTTATGATGGGTCTTTGGCTCATGGAGCCTCAAAGGAGGCCTGGTCCTGTCTTTTTCTACCTGATTTACACATGTCATTGCAGTGCTATAAGGTATGTGCTAAAATAGCCAGGAATGAAAATGTAAATATGCCCAAAGAGCCAAGATGCATTTGTAACGCTTTGTTCTTTTGGGTTTTCTCAGAAATAAGATGCCCATATAGGAAAAATCAAATCAACAAGAGAAAGCACTGAGCTAGGCAAAGCCTCCAATGCAAATTATTTTTATTGGAATATCCTACACATCACAAGCTTTTACAAATCGATGAGCAGAGTTATTTCTCGTGACAGTTATAAACAGGACTCTATGACTAATTCAGGGACCATAGTTTCAGACTATTCCACCAACTTATCAAATCCATCTGTAATGTATCCTCCAGCCCTGCTCATTCTGCCCCTCGGCACCACCCACCCCATCTCATCAGCTCCTCCACGAGTGGCTCAGACTCATCCAGGAGTTGGGAGACTGCAGCTTTGGCTCTCAGGCTGTCAGGCTCATTTCAGGATTGAACCCGAGCTCAGTGCTCAGACCACACAAATATCTCTACCTCCTCCCCTAGCCTGAGGCAAGGATCAAGGATTTTCACGCTTAATTGCACCAAGCAGAGGATAAATTCAAATTCTCAAGGACCAACCAATCTATTTAGGGAGAGCAAAGAGGCTGTTATATGAGATGAGGGGGCAGTGGCTGTGAGAATGGGGCTGAAATACCCAGAGTCCGGCTTATTTGGTGAGAACACAGTGCCTGTCTGCTAAGAAGCTTAAGGTACCAGGTAGAGATTAATACTGCAAACAGCCCTGGGATGTAGATAAATCTGTGTTAATTAAAACTGCAAAATGTTCTCTACCTGCCTAGTTTCAATCTTGAGCAAGAAAATATCTTTCCCAGAAAGGAGTGGAAATAGGGAAGGAAATGATGGCTGGAGGTTGGCTCATTTGTTCTTGTCATCTGACACATGGTGGGAAAAGACAAGGGGCTAGTTCCCAGTGTGAGTGAGCAGAGCAGTCACGCTCCTTAGACCTCCAGCCACTTCTCCCACATCTCTGTTACTCAGCTCCAAGCAGAAGGGATCAAGGAAATGCAGAGGTGAGCCCTGATGTTGCACATCCTTTACCAAGTCAGGTCTGAGCCCTGCATGTGTACTGACCCTTTAATGCCACGTCACTCCTGTGTGGCAGTTCTGGTACTACTCACCCTCCTTGCAGAAGGAAAAAAAAACAAAGCCTGGAGAGGTGAAGCAACACAGTCAAGAGAGCGTGAATTCAAACCCAGTTGCTGTCTCTAGAGTCCATGATCTTCGTTGCTGCATTCTGTTGCCTCTCAGTGATACCTAGTACAGCAAGACTAGGGAAGAGAAAGAAAAAAAAGTCTTCCATCCGTTCCAACGTTAATTATGTAAATTTGAAAGACTGGCTATCCTTACTTCTTGATAAGGTTTGATCATTGATGTCATTATCTGTTTTGCATGTTTGTCTCCCCACTTGGACACCTTTCACCTGCCTTTCCAGATCCCGCCCCTCCACCAGAAGGTGTTCCCAGACACTGCAATGACCTGGACTGCCCATGGCCCTTCAGTAGCTCCTGCCTTTCCCATGACTTACAGTAAAGGCTGCACCACGTGGTCTTTCACAGCCTCTCAGAGTCTCTAGTTCAAGTTTAGATAGTTGGTAGATGCTGAGGAAAGAGGTGCTGCCTAATTGCTAGGGGATCAGAATAAGATGCAGGAAAATCCAGGTAGTAGATTAAATCTCTGGAGTTATCAATGCCACCAGCCACTTCTGTGGAATAAACACCACTGGGAGGCTGTGTCGTTCTCAAGGTCATCTCTTGCCTCTCTGACCATTCTTTCTTGGCTGACTCCATGGTCTGTCTTTTTAGGCTGCCCAATAAACATAGATGCTCCTTCTCCTTCATTTTCTTCTCTTTCTCCTTCCTTCTCTCTGTCTCTCCCTCCGTCCCCCTCTCTCTCCTCTCTGGGAAGGAGGTAGTTCCTCTGCTTCTACAGCTTAAATCATCTCCCACCCATTACTTGTTTTTCATCTTAGCTAATGAATAAAAGCTCTTCTGCCTGTTACTAGAAATTCTAGAATCAAACTCAACTGTCACCGCTCACTCACCTCCCTGACAGTTTGCACAGCACCTCTCAAATCTACGTCTTCCTTTCCATTCTGTCACTGGTCTGACCCGCCCCTCAATGTCCTCTGCAAGGCTGGCTACTTCTCCCCCTTCCTCTAACCCAGGGGCTGGCATGTAATAGCCAGCAACGCAAATCTAGCCTAAAGGCCATTTTTGTAAGAAATAGTTGATTGGAACGCAGCCCCACCCATTTGTTTATGTATTTGTTTCTGGCAGGAAAGTCAAGTAGTTGCAAAAGAAAACTTATAGCCTGAAAAGCCTAAAATAGTCACTGTCTGACTCTTTACAGAAAAGGTTTGCACACTTCTGCTCTAACAACTTCTGGGAACTGTCCCCTGCATGCTATCAGAGACAGCTCTGCTCTTACTTCCCCCTTGGCTCTTCCTGACCCCCCAAAATAAAGGAGACAAGCGCCCCAGCCTGGCATTCAGGCCCTCATGGGTATCCCCTGGCCATCATGACCTCAACTTCTTCAGCATCCCTGTCTACACCCCAATTCCCCAAATCACCAAACATGCTCTTATAATTCCTCTCTTCTTTCCTGTGCCCAAATCTCCAAGGCTTGGCTGAAATGCCACCTTCTCTGTCATCTCCACTTGGAAATACAGTTCCAAACATTCTCTTTTTGGCATCCCCATCAGCTTTTGTAAGGCACATCCTGTTGGTCTAGGTGGCACAGATAGTCTACAACAGGCTCTTCACTGGTCTCCCTCATTCACTCTTGCTCCTTTGCAATTTGTTTTCCACAGAGCAGATATATTGATATTTTAAAAACATTATTCATATGACTTTGTCCTCCTGATCATAGTTCTTAGAATAAAATCAAACCTATTCTGGGCTCTGGGGTCTGTGATCTGAGCTCTTCCTAGCTTCTTCCTCTCCCACTGGCTACTGTTTATCTCTCTGCTGGCTATACTTACCTTCTTCCTGTTCCCAAACATGTGAAGCTTGTTTCTATCTTTAGGAGTTTTGTACTTGCAAAAAGCATTTTAAAAACCCTTCAAGGTAGGAATTTAAAAAACAAACAAAACTTGTTCTCTGCTGTTTTCCAAGTGCCTAGAACCATGTCTGGAACATTGTTGGTGTCAAATAAGTATTTGTCAAATGAATGATTGAGTAAGTGGGTAAATCTTTCAGGTCCCCAAATCTGGCAATTATTGTTGAATAAATACATTGTACAAATCATTTTTTTCAAAAGCCAGTTGGCAAGATTGGCTATCTGTCTTTTATTTAAAAGGCCTGAATTTCTGAGTGCATCTGTAAACCCCAGGTAGGTGGAAGTGCTGCTACCTGGGAGGCCGAGTGCTTTCCACCACTCAGAAATGAAATGCATCATCCTCAGGAAGAAGAGCTGCAGTGATTGTTGGAAAGGTTGTGTCCAGATGGGAGGTGACATGGAACCTGATGTGAGAAAACAGGTTTGAAGTCACAGGTGGAAATCAGGAGTATAGCAGGACGCATATGCAGACCAGGTGTGAAAAATCAGCTCAGAATGTGCCAATAGGAAGGGGCTAGAAACTAGAGTCTGCTCTCAACTCGGTGCTGCAGGGCTGGGGGCCGGACTTGCAGGAAAGCAGCCTGCATGTGAGGCAGGCGCATGTCAGTGACTCCTGCAGAATGGAGCCTCCTGTCCCCATCCCGCTGCAGCCTTGAGAGCGTGTGCAGAGCTCCGCTGGTCTGACTGCCGCGGTCAGGGTCTGTCTGTCAGGAAGGATTCAGTTGTAAAGAGCTTTTTCTACTGCTTCCTAGAAATGGGACCTTCTCTCAAATTAAGAGTCAAAGTGCCACACATCAAGAGGGAGGGGTGCCAATGACGCTTCCCTTAAGGGGATTTATAACAAAACTTTATTTTCCACCAATTTACAGACAACTCCTGGACTCCTTGCTTGTAACATGGTCAGCTCTGCTTCAGTGGGCACGTGAGCGCTTCTCAAAGGCGCCCCTATGGCTTATTGTTCAGGGTCTGGCCTTGGAACAAAAAAGGTTTTGTGTGCTTGCTACAGTGTGTGCCAGGACTCAAGTGTTTCTCTATTTCCCTAGAGGCCAGCGTTTCTCTTTCTCCTTCTCCTTTTCTCTCTCTCTCTCTCTCTCTCATATTTAGAGCTCTGGTCTTAAGAAACTAGAAGAAAAGATCTTCTATTAGGCAAATGCTCGTGGACTCAAGTCCATTTCATCAGAAGATTCAGGGCACTTGGATATATGAGAACAATTGATTTCCTGAACCAAATTAAGTTTCTGTAAGGTCTGCTTTAAATTATGGGAAAAAACACATACTCATTTTCAAGTTGGACTTTTGTGTGCTTGCTCAGTGCTATCTTTTGTGATGAGTTTATTCTCTTCAGAACCGTGTTTCCAGATGTAGCCTCAAATGGGTCCCTTAAGAAATCTCCACCTCTTTAAGGGCACGGATAAGCAGAAGGCCATTGTTTAGACTGGATGGTAGGCAAACCTGGTGAGGCTGAACTTCAGCCAGTGGGTCTGACAGAAGGCGGCTTCTACTCCAACTCTTCACAAAACCTTTTGGCATTTCCTCACCTCACCATGGGGTGTGTGACTGATTGGCTTTAAAGTTGTTGCTAGGCATGGATAAGCAGATTGGATTCTTCCCAAAAGGCACTGGGAAAAGCCCCTCTCCCCTCCTGTTTCTGATTTCATGCCCTCTAGGGCAGTGGACAGGGTTTCCAGGCAGACACATGTGGAGATGCTCTTGACTCCCAGCGTGTCACCCAGGGTCCCAGACGTGGAGGGAAGAGGGGCCTCTTGTGCTTCCCTCATTCCCACAGCTACCCATGCCTGCCCTTCTTCTCTCTCCTAGCAGCCTCTTTGCATTACCGGTCATCACAGTCAAGGCTGGGCCTGCCTGTGGGTCGGTAAAGTTATGTCTTATATGCTTTACCCAGTTATTCAGTGTGCCTGGCACTCAGGAAGGGCTCCGTTCAATGATATTTTGCTGCCAAAAAGAGTATTCAGTTGGCACTCTTTGGCTGTCAATCAAATTCCCAGATTCCCTACTTGGACATTGCATTTGGGTATTTCACTCCCCTGTGCTTCTGCATTGTCTGCATCAGTGAGGCAAACACCTGGCAGGAGAGCATGGGCGCCCTCCCCGCTACACCCTGCAGTGCGGGGTATCAGCAACTGCTCCCCATGCTGGGCCTGTGATGGCTTCCAATTCTTCTGACACAGCCTGTCACACGTGCCACTTTCAACAGCTTGGAGTCTGCACTTGCGATGAAACATCTGCCATCTGTTGTGGCTTGAATTATGTCCCCCCCCAAAACACATGTTGAAGTCCTAACCCCAGGCACCTGTGAATGTGATGTTATTTGGAAATAGGGTCTTTGCACATGTCATCAAGTTAAGATGAGGTCATACTGAATTAGTGTGACACTAAGTCAAATGACTGGTGACTTCATAAAGAGAAGGAAATTTGGAGACACACTAATGGAGAGAGAGAAATTGGCAGAAAGAGGCAGAAATTGGAGCAATGCAGCTACATAAGCCAAGGAATGTCAAGAATTGCCAGCAAGCAGAAGAAGCTAGGGAGGGCCAAAGAAGGATTCTTCTCGAGAGCCTTCAGAGGGAGCACGGCCCTGCTGATACCTTGATTTTGTACTTCTAGCTTCCAGAACTGTCAGAGAATAAATATCTGTTTTAAGGCATGGAAGTTGTGGTAATTTGTTATAGTAACCCTAGGAAGCTATCTGTGCTTCCTGCATTTGCACCTGAGTCAGAAACTAGTGCACCTGGCTCGGTGTGCAGGCCACCTGTTTTGGTGGTTCTCACCTCATCCACTCTGGGAGGGGGAGTGGGGAGTCGGGGGAAAGGGAAGGAGACCCCACACTGTGCAGCTTAAAGCAACTGGGCCCTTGTTGTTTGGGAGAAAGCTCAATGGATTCATTTGCTGTCCATCATTGGGTTTTTGGAGTTGTAAGTGCCATGGGGCTTATGTCTGGCTGTGAATCTTGGGGAAACGGCCACTAGCCCTGCTTCAAACTATCGTTAGCCTTTGAATTTGAGGAGAAGAAAAACATTCTCAGAGATGTGTGGTCTTGACCAGTTCATCAATTTAGGGCATCACACAGGATTTTGGAGGCAAAGTCTAAATTTGCCGGGAAGAAGTGTTCTGGGCAGTTTTGGGAGGACAGGTGCCCCATGAACCTTCAGTGTGTTACGTGTTGTGTGGCCAACCGAAGATGAGGAGTCTCCGACGTCAAAATAACAAATAGTGCTCACGTGTCACTATGTGCCAGATGCTATTCAATTCGCTTTGCTAATAGCTCCTGTAATCCTCACAGCATCTTGATTGGCTGTGTACTAATTATCCTTGTTGTAGAGATGAGGAAACTAGGCACAGAGAAGTTTAATAACTTGCCTGAGGATGCCCAGCACTGTAAGTGACAGACACTTAACAGAGTCCAACTCCTGAGTTTGTATTCTTAGCCACAACACTACTTAATGGCCTCATTTCTCCCCGTTTATCCAGATGGATATTCATGCTCGGGCTAGTCTTTATGTCATTGGGCCCAGACCTTCCTTGCCCACTGGCATTCTATGCACCTCCAGCAATGTGAGCATAGCTGAATGGAAAATACAGTGGGTACAGACTGGGAAGAATAAGAATAGATTTTCATTCTAAAACAGAGCCTCCTGGTCTGTCCCCGTGGCCGTCTTTGAGTGGAAGGGCTGACATCACCTGTTCATAGTAAAGCAGAGCAGGGCGGAGGCGGTGGGGCAGGAGAAGCCGGAGATCATGGCGAGGACGCAGGCGTGCCCTCTTTTAGGCCAGTGGTTCTCAAACCTGAGTGTCCATCAGAGTCACCCGGAGGGCTTGTTAAACCACAGATTGCTGGGCCTACCCCCAGAGTTTCTGATTCAGTTAGATCTGGGGGGTTGGGCCCAAGAATTTGCATTTTCTCAAGTTTCTGGGTGATGCTGATGCAGTTAGTCTGAGTACTGCACTGGGGGAAGCATTATTTTAGGCCAGTTGCCGCTCTCTGCTTTGGCGGAAGCTGTGATTCAGCCCCTTAGATAATCGTAGAGACCCTACACTAAGATCTTTGGAGCAGTTTTTCCCAAGTGTACTGTTGGCAACTTGTTTAGAAGAGCAAATTTCATGAAGATGGGTGAATTTGAATGCTTTACAGGGTCGTCTGTCAAAAAGCCTCCATCTCTCCCGCAGCAGAAAGGAAACCAGCTTATGTGCTGCATGAAGGGCAAGTTATACCTCCTGCAGAGAATGAGGGATTCTCACTGGTCTGAGATGATTTAGGTCTGATTCTTTCTCTTCCTATTTTTTTAAAAAAGATTTTATTTATTTATTTTTAGAGAGAGGGGAAGGGAGGGAGAAAGAGAGGGAGAGAAACATTGGTGTGAGAGAGAAACATCAATCGGTTGCCTTTTGCACTCGTCCCAATGGGGGATTGAGCCTGCAACCCAGGCAAGTGCACCAACTGGGAATTTAACCCATGACCTTTCTGTTTGCAGACGATGCCCAACCAACTGAGCCACACTGGTCAGGTACATTCGAATCTCTCCTGTGCTGAAAGGTTGACAAGATTCCTCCTTCGTGCCCCTCCCCTCCCTAAAATGGTGACGATATAAACCGTGTTTTTTTATTTTTTTAACAGTTCCAATGGGTGCCACGGCCTTACTCATTTCTCTACACATGTCCCTTGAACTCCCCAAAGTGACCCCCAATCTAAAGGAGAGCTTTCTGTTCCCATTCCACTCCTGAACCAGGTTGCTCTCCATTAATAGCAACTTTGTGTTCACTCATGCTGGAAACCTGGGGGTCATTCTTGACCATGCAGAGTGGGGTTACAGTAGGGTTACGGTTGTGAGTATGTGAAACACAGAGTTTACTCCTGCCTTATTTATTAACTATTGTATTAGTTTCCACGCATCCAATTGGAAACCTACCTTTGCCCCTCCCTGTATTCCCCACATGGAGTTATCATCATTCATCCAAGCTGACTTTCCTCCCCTTTTCCATCCCAAGGATCAGTTGTACATCTCTGTCAAGTCTTCTTACCTAGGCCGTTGCAGTTGCCCCTAAGTGGTGCCTCTGCCTTCAGCGGTGCCATCGCAGCTTCCGCCTCAGCACTTCTCTGGAATGACCCATCTAAGGTGGGCTGGCCAACTGCGGTCCCAGCCAAAGCAGGCTGACCACAGCTAAGAATGATCTGTACATTTTCTCTACCTAGCTAGCTATTTATTTTGGGCAGTGGAAAATTTGTTGTGCTTATGCTTACTATTGTATTTTTTATTTCTCAATTATTTCACTTTTTAAAATTACTTTATTGTTGTTCAATTAGAGTTGTCTGCATTTCCCCCCCACCACTACCCCCCACCCCAGCCAATCCCATCTCCCTCCCTTGCTACCACCCTCCCCCTTGGTTATGTCCATGTGTCCTTTATAGTGGTTTCTGAAAACCCTTCCCCCCGCTTTGTCCTCCCCCGCTCCCCTCTGGC
>VMDR010015738.1:9676-22025 GCA_007922815.1 Macrotus californicus | reverse complement strand
GGATGTGTATCTTTCCTTTCTCTCAGAAAAAATCTAGTTTTTTCATATCACACTCTGTTTGCTTAGGTTTACTCATAGGTAATTTATGGTTTCCACCTTTATTATTGTTTTCCATAGACTTGGTGTTCTCCCATTACATCTTCTTGGTCATTGATGCAATATAGGCAAGACTTCAAAAGTGTATATTTTTCTTGTATCTGACTACTTTCCCAAAATATAAAAAAAATAATTTGAGTTTTTCAATTAATTCTCATATGAGCTACAATGATAATTTGTGTTCTCATTTCTAGTAGTTAAAGTACTTATTTTTATTTTCAATTTCTTTCCTTTTTAATTGAACTCAACAGAAGAATGGTGGTAGTATAAATGTTTTTGTTTTAATCCTTATTTTTAATGGGAATGCTGCTAATATCTTACTGTAAGTTATTTTGTTGGGCATTGGTTTGGAGCAGATGTTCCTTATGTTGAGGAAGCATCCTTCTCTTCCTAGCGCACTGGATATGACTCTCAGGCCACCAACTTGAGTGTGTGAGAGATGTAACTGCAGTAAACTTGTGCTTTGAGTCTTTATTCTGCAACATGGCAAAACCTTAATTTCAGTTACTTAGGGTTTCTCCTCTGCTTTCCCAAGGGGCTTATTACATTGTGCCAAGGTGGGGAAGGGGAGTGAGCATCTGATCCTGGCCCTCCTTCTCTTATCTAGTCCTCCATTTCTCTCTTCCCCATTGGTGGCTGAGCCAGTCAGCTGTGAAGCAAGTGTGGGGGGACTGGACAGGGAAGAACAGCAAAGATTGGGGTAGCCTTTCTGTCTTTTTTTCAGAGATTGCAGTGGGGTGTGGTAAACGGCAGCGTGTTCAGAAAAGTTTTCCTTACCCTGATCCCTAGACTTCCCTTGACAATTTATCTTTCTGTCATAGTTCCTCAACTCACTAACTGTGGGGAGGAAGTCACAAGTGGAGCATGGGATGTGGAGTGGCGGGGGAGAGAAGGTAAGTGATGACCCAGGGAGAAGTGGAGGCACAGAAGCAAAGGGAGGAGGAGGATAGAAGGAAGGAAAATGCCTGTAACGAGTAGAAAGACAGTAGGTCTGGGTCAGCCTGGGCTGTCTGCTCCTAACAGAAGCAAATTTGCTGGCTATTCCCAGTGAAGGACTTCCCATATTTCACCTAAAAATATTGAAAAAGGAAGTAAGTATAACCCAAAGAACTTCTCCTTTCCAATATTTCGAAATACAAATGCACACACACGTATTCTGTATTTTGTATCTGAGCCTGCCTTTTTCCTTCCTTCCTTCCTTCCTCCACCCTTTTCCTTTTTACCTTTCTTCCTCCTCCTCTCCCTCCCTCCCTTCTCTTTTTCTGTTGGGTTGGCCAAAAAGTCCATTTTGTTTTTTCTGTAAAATTAAAGACACACTTTTTCATTTTCACCAATAACTTTATGGATTTGGATATTTTGAATATGTCAGCTATTTCCCACGTGGTATAGTGTTGATTGTTCTCAGTTAATGTCTCAATTTGATCACTATCTGCTTCAACTGGTCTACCTGACTATAGAGCATTGTCCAGTGAGAAATCTCCATCATGAAACTTCACAAACCACTTTTGATACGTTTGATCAGTCACAGCACCTTCTCCATCTGCTGCACAAATCTTTTTTTGCATTTCAGTTGCATTTTTACCTTTCTTGAAATAAAGCATGATATGCTGAAAATGTTGTGTATTTTCTTCCATCTTCAATATTAAAAATGGCTACACAAAAATTCACCAGTTCTGATAAGTTTTTTAAAAAATGCATGCTGAGATGACAGCTGTCACAATACAATCTAACAAAATTGTTTCAAATGAAGTTAAAGACAACTAAGCACTATTAAAGCCATCTTACAGAACAAACCAAAATGAACACTTTGGACAATCCAATACATAAAACTTTGTGAAGCTACCATACAAAGGGCAGAAAATTGGGACAGTAAAAACAAGTAAATGCAAAGAACAGGTTTTTGACACATACCTCTGATTTCTTGGGAGAACAGATAAGTGATTTATTTTGCCAGAATGTGTTTAAACAACAGAATGTTTTGATTTCCTTTGGAAGAAAAACCTGCTCTCTATTCTACCTAATTTCTTTTTTAAAGATTTTATTTATTGATTGATTTAGGTGGAGTGTGGTGGGGGGGAGAAAGAAAGGGAGAAAAACATCAGTGTGTGGTTGCCTCTCATGCATCCCCTACTGGGGATCTGGCCTGCAACCCAGCCATGTGCCCTGATTGGGAATTGAACCCACAACCCTTTGCTTTGCAGTCCAGTGCTCAGTCCACTAAGCTACACCAGCCAGGGCCATTTTACCTGTTCTTTGAAGAATGCAGCAGGAACCACAACCAGCTCTTGGGTAACTATAATCAGCAATGTAGCCTTCTTTCTCTGGGTCATAGGTTGACATTTAGTTCTTCAGCTGCAGTTTTGTGCTGTTATTTTTTTTCTCCATCTGATTCATTCTGAGTCATGGGTAGCACAGTCTTTATTATGATGGGGTGCACTGCAGAGAGGCCTGCTTTACTTGTTCTGCACCATTAAATGCTTGCTTGAGTCTATCAGAAATAGTTTGAAGAGTCACAAACAAGAAATGAGGAGTGTGTGTGAGGGTTCTGCCTGGGAGGACTTGGATTAGGAGAAATGAAATTAATGAGTTTTCTGTTGTGTTCCAAAAGTAGTGAACTAATGTGCTGATGGGCAGCTAAATTTGTGTCATGATTCTTTTTTTTATTTTTATTTTTTATTACTTTATTGTTGTTCAATTACAGTTTAAATTTTGCCCCCACCACTCTCCCCCCACCCCAGCCAATCCCACCCCCCTCCCCCACTCCCACCCTCCCCCTTGGTTATGTCCATGTGTCCTTTATATTGATTCTTAAACAACCAAAGAGCCATTTAACAATGGCATTCTCTCCTGATGAAAGATTCCATTGGAGCATGCCAGGTTTCCAAGGAGGGGTTAGGGGTGGAGGTCACCTTAGAGGCAGAATAGCATTACCACTGTCAAATGTCTTTGGTTATTAGTCTTCCCTAATATATTTATCTGTAATCCCTCAGTGGGGAATTGAAGGTTATCATCTCAGTCGCACTGAGGGGACATGATTTTTCAGGATGTGGGAGACTTCTGTTCATTAAGAGCCTGCTGAAAGTGAGCATAGCTTGAAAAAATTTAAGCTGAACAAAAGTGGCCCTGTACTCAATGAAAATTACTTCCAAGGAGATAAGAGTATTGTGTACCTTGAGGATATTAAAAGCTACAATGGAATGGACTTGTGGTACATTTCTATTCTTTCCACCTTTCTGTGCTTAATATAATCATTTCAAACATAAGTATAGTACATGTAGATTATGGAGAAAATGAATAAAAAACTCTTTGTATTCTTTTGTCTCAAAACATTAAATCCAATTGATTGACTGTAGGTGTAGAATTCCATTCAGAAGAGAAGAATCATAGCACCAGTAAAATGATAGAAAAATCTAATTTGTTGCATTACTGGCAAGCAGTTGGAACAAAATGGATCATAGTTTAGAAACCATTCTGTGAGTGATTGTGTGCTTTTTTATTAAGAAATACACAAAATGGAAGGAGATGGGGAATAACAGCTTTTTGTTGGCATTAATCCTATTATCTGAGAGTCCTTCTATAGTTGTAAGTTATAAGAGCACATATTTGTCCCCAAAACTGTGTGGTTTGCTGTAAAATCCATTTCCAGTACTTTGGAATTCAGCTGGCATAGCCTTATTGTAGGCTATAAGGGGGTTCAGGCTGTTCTAAAACCATCACCACGACCCATTACACTTCGTTCCCTGTAGCTTTTGCCCCCAGTTACATGTGATACTGTAATTGCCTAAGAAATTTAAAATATATGCTGATTTTATATATGGAAGGATTATAGTTTTGTTTGTTCAAAGCATTCTTCAGTATACCATCCAGAATCTAGTGTGAGCAATCTGAGGCAAAGGTAACATTTCAAAAAGTGATGTATCAAATTACCCTAGGAGAAAAATACTTCTTGAGATTGTGGTTTGGTTTACATGTGGGAAACAGAAAATTCAAGCCAATAATTTAAGCCACAAAGATTTACTGTAAATATATCATGGAAGCAAAGTTATTTTTCCTAAGTACACATTTAAATAATTTTATCCTCAATTGGAGATTGTATTGATTCCATTTCTAATAAATGATAAAAGGTACCATATATAATATTTTAGGTTATTTTGGGAATATAATTATTCTCTTTTTGGATGTTTCAGATTATATCTTTTTTAAATTATATTTTATTGATTATACTATTACAGTTTTCCAATTATTCCCCCTTTATCCCCCTCCACCCTGCATCCCCCAACCCTCCAGCATCCCCTCCCCCCTTAGTTCATGTCCATGGGTTGTACATACAAATTCTTTGAGTTCTGTTTCCTATACCATTTTTGACCTCTTCCAGTCTATTTAATGCCTACCAATTATGCTTCTTCTTCCTTGCACCTTTTCTCCCTATTCTTCCCCTTTCCACCCCCCCGAAAACCCTCCATGTGATGTCCATTTCTCTGATTCTGTTCCTGTTCTAGGTGTTTGCTTAGTTTTTGTTTTCATTGTTTTTCTTTCTTTTATTTTTTTAGGTTCATTTGTTGATAGTTGTGAGTTTGTTTCATTTTACTGTTCATATTTTTTATCTTTTTCTTAGATAAGTCCATTTAACATTTCATGTAAGGGCTTGGTGATGATGAACTCCTTGAACTTGGCCTTATCTGGGAAACACTTTATCTGCCCTTCCATTCTAAATCATAGCTTCGCTATTGGATAGAGTATTCTTGGGTGTAGGTCCTTGCCTTTCACGACTTCAAATACTTCTTTCCAGCCCCTTCTTGCCTGTAAGGTTTCTTTTGAGAAATCAGCTGACAGTCTTATGGGCATTCCTTTGTAGGTAACTGTCTCCTTCCCTCTTGCTGCTTTTAAGCTTGTCTCTTTGTCTTTAATCTTGGGTAACTTAATGATGATGTCTCTTGGTGTGTTCCTCTTTGGGTCCAACTTCTTTGGGACTCTCTGGGCTTCCTGGACTTCCTGAAGGTCTATTTCCTTCACCAGATTGGGGAAGTTTTCTTTCATTATTTGTTCAAATAAATTTTCAATTTCTTGCTGCTGTTGTTCTCCTTCCGGCACCCCTATAATTCACATATTGGAATATTTCAGGCTGTCCTAGAGAATCCTCAGCCTCTCTTAATTTTTTTGGATTCTTGTTTCTTTATTCTGTTCCAGTTGGATGTTTATTTCTTCCTTTTGTTCCAAATCATTGCTTTGAGTCCTGGTGTCCTTCCTGTCATTGTTGGTTCCCTGAATATTTTTCTTTATTTCATTTTGGGTATGTTTCATTTGTTTTTTCAACCAAGCTCAATCAGTTCTGTGAGCATTTTGATTACCAGGGCTTTAAATTCTCCATCAGATAGGTTGGCTATATCCTGCTTGCTTAGCTTTCTTTCTGAAGCTTTGCTCTGTTATTTCCTTTGGGCCATATTTCTTTGTTCAGGGTACCTGTTAAGTTGTAAGGGGGCGGGGCCTTAGGTATTCATCCAGGCAGGGCAACCCTCCTTGCTGTGCTGTGGTGCTCCCTGTGGGAGAGGGGCCAGAGAGGGAGCAGTGTAGTTCGTCTGCTCCTCTCTAGCGCACTTCTCAATGAACTCTCTGTGAGACTGGGAGTTTCTCCCACTGCGGCAACAGCCATAGTCCACAGCCACATCTGAGTCTCAATTTCCACTTAAGTCAGCCCCTCCCTCGCACCCTACTGTCGTGCCACAGCCAGCCCTGCCCCCACGGTTCCACACCTCACCTCAATTTCTCTCCATCCCCCACCTTACCAGTCTGGTGGTTCTGGTTGATTTTTTCTTTAATTCCGTGGTTGATGGAGTTCCATGCAGTTTGATTTTCTGGCACTTCTGGTTGTTTATTGATTTTAGATTGGTTGTTTTTCTCCTTTTGGTTGTGTTAGGAAATGAAGGGTAAGAATCTTTGTCAATAGGTTCACAGAAGTGATTCAGTATTTGTTGAATGGATGGATGAATGATATAGCTTTTAAAAAAATAGTTTATTCTTAATAGGTATGTGTGGTCACAGATACTTGTAGGGCATAATTATTAATTTAAGGAGGAAGAACTTCTGTATTCATAAAGGATCTCAATAACACCTTACAAGTAGTTACATGAATCCAATAAGATTATGTATAAAAAAAGACAGAGAGAGTTAAAGTCAATACTCAAATTCTGACTGTTTCATGTAAACTCTGCGTCATTTGGTTTCTTGGATAAGCAGTCACAAGATAGGCTTAGATGTGCAGATTTATTGAGGGAGATGCCAGTGAAAGATAAAAGGGAGAGAGAGCAGCAGTAGATGGAGAGAGGTGCAGGCTCTGATGCAAGTCTGATACCTGTGAAGGAGAGGGAGACAGAAGTAGGATTGGACAAGGAGAGTTTCAGACTGCAGTGCAATTCTAGGAATGTGTCAGCCAGATGAATGGAGAGTTCTCCGGCCTGTCTCCTGTTGGAGTTTCACATTCTACAGGATGGACTGCTCTAGTACCCCCTCCATGCACAGTCAAGACTCAGAAGCATGGCTGGTCTTGCTGCAGACACAGTGATGGATCCAGAGGGATGCAGCTGGGGCTGTCAGTCCATTCTACTGCCAACAAGAGACCTGAGCAGTGCATTCTCATAGCTCCCTCACGCAGAAGTGTAGAGGAGTATCATCAGCATTATCATACTCTATTTTATTTATCAGATCACTGTACACAGGGCTGGGGGCAGCCCATTCTCTAGTTTCCAGTTTGTAATTCATAGGGGGTATTTTTCTTTGACAAAGGCTGCACTTGTTCAGTTAACACCACCAAGCTTCCAGGTGTACCTATTGTTTGCTGTCAGCTCATTGCATATTCCAGTCAATATAGATCTTATTTCTTTGCAGACCCCAGTCCATTTACTGGTCCATGGAACTGATGGGTTGGTCCTTGGTTTTTCCAGTGTTGGGTTAGGGAATCGAAAAAAGAAATGTGGAATAAGTGGACACCTTTAGCAAACAGTCCTTCATTGTTGTAAAGCTCTCTGGGATAACCACTTACAAATTTTATAACAAGTAATAAGAATTCAAAGGAACAGAAATATGGTAACATTTAATTATAAAAGCACCTCCAACTCCAATAGCTGGTACTGTTACTTGGTGGTGGTTTTCTCTTTGGAGAAGTACAGAGACCCAGGGAATAATATCTTGGCACTCATAAAGGCCATAGAAGACCAGCTCCTGTCTTCTCCTTGGGGCTCCACCTGTGCTCAGTAGTTATAACTGCACCATCAGTTCCTTTTGTCTCTAGGGAAGTTTAGCTAATGGTTCTGCTACTATCTGTTGTCAAGTCACCCTTGGAGGAACAATTTCAAGTATGGTCACCATGGTGATGCCACATAGGTCACTTTGTACTCCTGCATGACCTAGACTTCATAGACCATGATTTTAGGCCCTGCTTTGCAGTCTCTGTTGGAGATATATAATTATGAATCAATCACATAGAGCATTAATACCTATCTAATGTTAAAATAGCATTGAGGGGTAAAAAAATATTTCACGTTTTCTCCCTCTCTTTTTATCTTCCTCAGGGCCGCGTGATTTTGAGTGGTTATATAATTACATGATTGTTTTGCTGGCTGTTCCTTTTTTTCTTTTTTTCTCTCCTGATTCTTTGTTTAGACCTTTGAAGGCCTTTATGAAGTAGAGTATTGATTAGGAAATGCAAAGAATATATATTTTCTATATATAGTAACCACTTATTTTTATCATCAAAGGAAGGTAAGAACATCTGGTCAAGATAGAATCAATGGGTGAAGGTAGTCAAAAGGTCACAAACAAACAAACAAATCCCTAAGGACCTTGTACACACTGTGTGTGTGTGTGTGTGCTTTCTAAAGGGGCAAGATCTGGAACCTCTCCTGATTTCTCTTTTGTCTTACGAATTGCCATGGTGACAGGAAGGGGATCAAATTGGGAGAGAACTAGAACTTATTGTAATATTTAAAGCTTATAA
The DNA here is from genome assembly GCA_007922815.1 of Macrotus californicus. NCBI lineage: Eukaryota > Metazoa > Chordata > Mammalia > Chiroptera > Phyllostomidae > Macrotus > Macrotus californicus. The sequence goes on along the minus strand of VMDR010015738.1, from coordinate 13,939 downwards.
AATCCATGTGAACATTTATTTCTGACTTGGTCATTGACTGGTTCCTCTTATGTGATGGATACTATCTGTCTAAACAGGTCTTCTAGCATCCTCCCTGTTCTCCCAGGACTTTAGAGATTGTAGTTGAGGGGCAATAGGTTCTTGTATCTGTAACGCTTTTTAGTTTCATCCATACAATATCTGGCACCAAGAATGAAACTATATCCTGGGGTTGCTTGTGGGTATTTAATGGTGTTAGGCAGGACTTGGAGAAGCTCAAAAGGAGGATCCCTTTTCACCTGCTCCTTTAGCATGCAAGAATGGTGACACCTGCAGAAAACCTGTGCTCCAGTGACAGAGAGAGACAGGCAGGCAGACAGACACCCCTCTATCACAGCCACAACAATACTGTAGAGCTAACTAGAGGGAAGCAAAGCCTTCATGCTAATCAATGGTAATGACTTAATCCTCAGTGACTATGCATGCACAAGTTCATGGATGAAGAGTGAGAGCTATCTGTGACCAGACACAGGGGGATCTGAGGAAAGGAGACATCACAGCATGGTGGAAAATTGGGAAGAGGGAGAAGTACAACAGGGTTCATGGTAGAGCATCGAGACAGCAGCATCCCATATACTGCTTCCTAGACCTTCTGGGTAAGACGGTTTCTTGAACTGTGTTCTATAGAACATCAGTTCTGCAACATATTAAGATAGTACATACCAAAAAGAGGGAACCTTGGTCAAATAAACAAGAGAAATGCTACCTACCATATCTTCTCATGTGGAGATAGTTATAAGAAGTGAAGAAAATGGTCTAAATCTATTTAAACCCAGTGTTTCTCAACTTTTTTGAATATAGAACCTTATTTTTGTTTGTTCATTTAGATATTTATTTATCATTAACATCTCATAGAAACCATGTCCTGATGAATATAGTATGGAAATGTCATGTTAATGGCTATTAGTTATGGAGTGTGGAGGAGTGGCTATCAGAACCCAATGGATGGCCTGTTGAGTTCTTGTATGTACACGTACATCCAGCCCTAGGTGTGCATCAGCATCACGGGATGGAGCTTGTGAAAAAAAGCCCATTCCAGATCTCACTCCTAGTCTAAAAAATCTGAATCTAGAGGATAGGCCTTGGGATCTGTATTTTTAAATGTTTTCCAGGTGATTCTTAGGAGCCAGTGGCAGTGTTCTATAGACCAGCGTTTAGAACCACAAATACATCTGTTTTCACTCTCTCTCGAAAGGTTAACTTCCAGTTCTTTTGGTTCTCAGCTGAAATGTTATTCTCTCACCAAAGCCTATTCACTGAATCACCAATATCCAGCAGTCTCTAAAATATGGTTAACATTTAATTAATTTTATTCCTATTTTTGCTGATGAGTGATGTTGCAGTTAATATCAAAGAGCACATCTCCATCCACATTTCAGGTTACTTCCTCAGGTACATACCTAGAGGTGACTGGGTGTAAAAGGTGCAAACGCTGTCAAGACTGCAGCTATATACTGCACAATATATATACTACACAATATATATACTACACTATATATATATATATATACACATACTGCACAATTGCTCTCCAGCACTTGTTCCAGTTTCCACTGATACCTTCAGGATGGTCTTTCTGCATCCCAAAGAGGAAGCAATTAAATTTTGGGAGCATTGTTTTCAGGCTTCCTAAATTTTGCAATTTTATTTTAAATTCATTGAAAATGTATTTTCATTCTTATTTACCTCTGTTGCTGACTGACTTAAAAAAAATCTCATTTCAGTGGGCAGGCATGTTGCTGTCACAGTTATTTATTGTCGTACAGTTTTCTTATTCAGTATCACATGATCTCTATTCTGAAAGGCACTATATATATTTTTTTTTTTCCCAGAATTGCAAATGATTTCTCTAAAGGTTTTTTAATGCTTCAAATTGAGCTGTCATCTGGTTCACTGATCCAAAAAGAGTGATAATATGTTTTATATAAATAATTATGGGAGGATTCCTCCTGTCAAAAAAAGTTCCTTTAAAAATAAAGCAATACTAACAGTATTAATTCAGAAAGAATACTATAGCAAATCCATGAATGATATTTCACATGTATCTTATGCTTTATATATGAAGACTATATCATATATTGCAAATAATAAGCTATATTTTAACATCAGGTTCTTAATTCACAATATTATATAGCAATTGAGGGAACTGAATAAAAGCATAAATGTTCCTTTACAAAAAATATGGCAAAAATCAATCACCAACAGGTAAATTGAGGGTTTTCTTCAAGGCTAGCACATAAACAATGTAAATTGGAGTTTGGATATACTGATGTTTTATATTAACTTGGAATACATGATAGCCTATGCCAGGGGTTGACAAACTTCTTTCTGTAAAGGACCAATAGTAACCATTTTAGGCTTTGTGGGGCCATTGGATCTCTTTTGCAACTACTCAACTCAGCAAAAGCAGCCATAGGCAATCAGTAAACAATGAAGATGTCAGTGAACCAATAGAACTGTTTACCAAAACAGAATGATAAGGCTGGGAAGTGCTGGCCCTTAGCCCATGTGATAGATAGGATAGTGTTGCTCAGAATGGCACTGTGAGTCCAAAACATAATTGTTAGAAAATGTAGGAATATTTACAAAAGCATGTTACAAAATCATGAAGAAACTGCACATTAAATATGGCAAATAAAAATCCAAACCCATAGATAGGTCACATCTGAAATAATGTCATAAAAGTTTTCAAAGCTGGTACGACGAGAAGAGACGGAGTAAGATAGACCAGAGCAGCCTCTTGCCCCTCAAGTAATTGAGGTGGTGCTGATGGTGGGTGGGGACTAGAGATGTTTACTGAAGCATGGACTGCAGACTGCTCTTAATGTCAGAAGCCCCAGGAGAAAGGACCTTGTTTCCTTTGGTCTCTAGGGGAGAAACGAGCTACTGAGATGGATTCAGCTTGGTATGAGTGTTTTTTACTTGGTCTCATCCTGCCTTTCCCACAGTGGTGATCCTGGGGGCCAGCAAGGAAACTAGGTTACCCAAATGTACCCAAATTATGATGGCCTAAGACCCACTGCCTTTATTTATCCTCCCCAAGTTATACTCAGATATGTCGGAGAGGTCCTGAGGTACTGCCTCACATGTGGTGCTTCCATTCTCCCTGTCACACCTTCACAGTGGTGCCTCTCTGGCTGATGGCCCTCAGGCTTTGCATGACCCAGCTGTCCCTCCACTATGGAGCCCCACTGCTTCAGGAGAAAAGATACAGTTTTCTCCTTATAGAGAGGGCATTCAGCTTTCACTACACTGTAGTGGCTTAAATGATACAAATCTATTTTTGTCACAAAACAAGTTTGGTGGTATATAGTCTATACTCTATTTGTGCCGCCAGTCTTATCCTGTGGTTTTTATCCTCATGGTTGCAAAATGGCTGCTTGTACCTCCAGATCCTATTCCAGTCCAGGCAGGAACAAGGCAGATAGAAAAGAATTGGCACCAGCAGCCTTCTACATATATATTTATGGCCAGAGCTCTGTCAAGTGGCCATATTTAGCTGCCAAGAGTATTTATATATTATATATGTATATCTCTAAAAATAATGATTGGGTTAGCCAATCTGTATTGTATTCTCAACTTCTTATCTATTTCATTCCATGAGTAGAACAGACCCTTAAGTTCCCTAAAATATGGTAGATTGGGCTATAACTTATTAAAAATGCCTCTTTTTAAAAAATAGTTTAAAACTCACAAGTTGCAAAATGCTAACATTATTCCTGCATAACTTTTATCCAGCTTCCTCAATGATAATAGCTTACATAAGCATAGTACATAAGCACAACAAAGACTGATGTTGGCATGATACCATTAACTTAGGTACAGATCACATTGAAACATGTGGTAACATGGATTCATCTTTAATAACGCCGAGTAAAATAAACCATGCCAAAAAAGACTACATACAATATGATTGCACTTATATAACATTTTAGAAAAATGCAAACTAAGGTATAGTGACGAAAAGCATAGTTGTTGCCTGGTGTTGGGGGGGTACAGGGGGAATTCAGGAAGGAGATTACAAAGGAATGATGCAGTAACTTTTCAGGGCGATGAATATGTTCACTATTTTGCTTTTGGTCATGGTTCTGGGGTGTGTATATATGTTAAAATTTCTCAAATTGTACATTTTAAATAGTTTATTTTATATCAATTATACCTCAATAAAGCTTGAAATAGTAACACGTAAATAAAGTACAATAAAATTTAATTAAATCCATGTAT
>VMDR010015737.1:0-21946 GCA_007922815.1 Macrotus californicus | reverse complement strand
TCCTCCCCCATGCCATGTAGAAAAGTAAATGCCAGATTGATTAAAGATAAAAAAATGATAAGCAAAACTAAAACTTTGAAAAGAGAATGTATGAGACTGTAATTATGTCTTGATTGGAAAGGATTTCTTAAACAGGCTAGGAAAAAAAGTAATTCATCATCAATGAAAGTATCAGGAAGTTGACTCCGTAAACAAAGTTAAAAGACAAACAATGCCCTGGGATCAAATATTTGCAATGCTTTTAACAGTAAAAGATCAGTAGTCAGTACATATAAAGATCGTCTACACATCAATAAGAAAGAGACAAGCAACCCATTGGGTAAATGGATAAAAGATATAAACAGAAGGAAAAAACTAAATGACATAAAGCTACAAAGGGATACTCAACCTCACATTTTCACACCCATTAGATTCGTAAAATTAGGCCTGCTAACACCCAGAATAGTACAGGATGCAGGGAATTGGGAGTGTAACTTGAGAATGATATTTAACTCGGGTAGGAAGTCCAGGTGGCCTAACCAGTGACTTTGGGGTGGGGGAAGGAGTTCTTTAGGGCACTGTCATTTCAGACAAAGATTGTTGAAATATGAATAGGAATTTAACAAATCAAAATTTTAACAATAGAGCATCTAAGGCATCGAGCCGTAGAGGTAGTAGTGAGCAGTTCCTGAAGTTGATCACTTTAATAGAGAAAGTGTCAGGTAGTGAAAGATGCTAAATGTAGATGGTTAAACACATTTCACCCTTTGTCTATGGTGCTACCACGAAACTCTGAATTTCACACTTGCCCTGAATTTGCCTTCTTGGACCTTATATCAATATTTTGCTTTATTCCCTTGGCATGTTTCCAGTAATAGCTCTTTCCCATTGGCTTTGGTTGTATTACTTGATATTTTCCCTGGGAGACTGTTAAAATTTTTACACACACACACATATATACATATATATGTATATATAATTTATATTATATATATTCATACTCAGATACTTCTGACCTCTGCTCAGCATTCTCCCTCTCTAGGGACAGTATTTCTCCCACTTTCTTTATTACTCATCTCATGCCAGTTTTAGTCAAGTCCTGACCTCTTCTGTCACAGTTTTGGATGTGGGTCTCCAGTTCTTGAGCTTATGACTCAAATATGTAGTTTATTTTGGGAAAATATAAGAATTTCAGACTGATTGGACGAACTGAGATCCATAAAAGAGCAGCTTGAAAGGTATGGTGGTGTGATATAGTGAGCGACTTGATAATAGACAGTGCTTTTGCAGATACTTGTTTCACTGCACGAAATAACCACTTCGGGTGAACCATTTGTTTCTGTCAACTCATTGTTTTACTCTCAGGTTTCAAATCTAGCAGTTACTTCTGCCTGATATTTTTTCCATTTCTCTGCTTCACTAAGAAAACAAGATTTCTTTTCATTCTTCAGAATTGATCGTATTCTCCGTGACCTCTCTGCTTTCTTTGATAAATTTGATCGCTACATTACTTGTTTCTGTCTGTACCATCAAGACACTTTCTGTGTCACTGCTGACACCACGGTTTTTGGTCTGATGAGTGTTGCTCTGTGTGTGAACGTGTATCCCTGGGTATGCAGATGGAATTGGGCTTGCTCGGCTGAATCAGGGCTGGTTGTAAAATACTGGAAGAAATACCCAGAATGTACAGGAAGAAATAGAATTTTGGGGTCCTACAGAGCTAGCGTTTGAATTCTTGGCTCAGTCATTTGTTGAGAAATTAGAAAAACTAATTAACCTTTCTGAATCTTAGTTTTATCACTAATATAGTGAGAATATTGCCTCATTTTTTAAAGTTTAAGACAATATCAAACATTAAGAAGTGTCAGCAACTTAATAAAACATCTCACAAATATGAGAGATTATATCAAATGCAATGCGCACATTAACTGTGAAAAGCATAAACAAGCAGGTGCTTTAATACCGTGAAAACTTAATTGTGCTAATCTTGCAAGGTCTAGCAGCGTTTTCATAGAGGGCACCACGGTAGGGATGGAGCATGGTAGGCATTCAAAAGTCAATAGCTATAATAATTAATTAACTGAAATATCAGCTGCTATCTTGCTATTATTTAAATTTTAATTTAAGAAATTGATCTGAACTCACAAACTCTATGTCATATCTAATGTCCTAAAATTTCTGTGCATTCCTGTGGAGTTATGTCCTCTCTGATAGTTTTCACTCCAAGCGCTAACTTTTCTTGAGCTCTGACCAGTGTCTCATTTGCCATGGCTGTTCTTTTCCTCTGTCTCTGATTTTCCTTTGATTTCCCCACATTCACTTTGGTATTTGGATATATGGTAGACTTTACTGAATGTTCAGAATAACTACATTTTACTACCCTAAAATATTAAAAAAGAATATAAACTAGAAGTTTTGTTCATAAAATCTTCTTGGCTGCCTGGCCACCAGAAATTTACCCATTGTTATGTTGTTCATCAGACTGCAATGCCGCCATGTTGGGATCTGTTCCTTCTCCAGCAAGCCCTTCCTCTCCACTGTCTCCTCAATAAATCTTAGTGATTTCTTGTGCAGAGTACCATAAATTAATTGTGTACTTTTAATTTGTGTACTCAGAGTCCTACCTTCTACATTTAAAAGATTAGCCAGTATAAATTTCTGACACATAGTGAGTTCTCTTCTTAAACAAAAATCTAATGCTAGTTACCAACGTATGTTCCCAGCCAGCTACATTTCATGCAGGATGTATTTAATGTTGTATAAAATGTTAAACTCACTTTCTAGTTGTATGGTACCTCTACCCATGCAACTGAACATGGCTGGAGGGAAACAAAACTGTGCTGACTGATCTTACTTTAGATTTATGACCATGAACTTCAGCTGTGCCTTTAATGCTGCCTGGAAACCATATGTTTCCTTACTCTATTGACTGGCCCCATTCTCTTAAATGACCGCATCACACTTTCCTCTTTTTCTTTAACACCACAACAGCAAACCTTCTTCTTAATTCTATTTCCATCTTTCACCTTGCCCCTTAGTAATTTCATCTAGTGTCATGACTTTTAATGTTACTTATATGTTGTCACTACACAGACACATGCACATATACACATGAACATACATGTAAATGCAGACAACTAGGATCATTTCTGTCCTGTTCTTTCCCTCAAGTTTCCTCCTATGTATCCAACTGCTTACATGGTGTCTCCAACTGGATGTCAAATAATATGTCAAACTTATGTCCAAAAGTGCAGCTTCCTCATTCTCCCTCCACAATTTGCTTCATTGATTACATTCTAAATCCTAGTTGATGGCAACTCTAGTCTATCAATCATTCAGGCCTAAAAATCTTAAAATCATCTCGATTACCTATCACATACCACTCTCCCAAATAGCAAATTCTATTCTCTTTACCTTTACTACATCACTAATTCAACCACTTCTTAGAGCTTTCTCTGCCACCTCATACCATCTTCTCGTTGCTGTATTACCCTAATAGTTTCTTAGTTGGCCGAACTCCCATGCACCCGTACAATCTGTTTTCCATAGAATATCCAGAGAGACACTGTTAAATTTTCAGTCAGGTCCTATCATGCCTCCACTCAAAGTGCTCTGATGACTCCACAGTTTTCCAGCACAAGAGCTAGTCCTTTTAATGATCACAAGGCTCTGGTAATCTCCATTCCCACTCCCCAGTGACCTCACCTCTTACTACTTGCTCTTTTTTCACTCTACCCCAGCCACACTGAGAGCCTCACTTCCCCTGGAACTCACTGAGCACACTCTTCTCTGGGGATTTTTCCAGTGGCTGTTCCTCTGCGAGAATGCTCTTCCCACAATATCTACATGGCTCATACTCTAACCTCCTTCAAGTCCTTCCTCAAATGTCACCTTTCCTTTAAGACCTGCCCTGACTACTCCATTTAAATTAAAATTGCTTCCTGTACCCCACCATTTCTGAAAATCTTTACTCATCTATTTTTTTTATATAGAATGTGTTACTTTACCACTTGAAATTTAATTTACTTATCTAATTTGTTGTCTACTGTCTCATTTTCAGTACCAGAATACAAGCTTTGTGTCCTGTTTATTTTTTAATTATGGATCGTGAGTAACTAATGTAGTGATTAGCAAATCACAGAATGACTTGAAAATATGGCTGACCTTAACAAAGTTTCTGAAGGCTAGTAGGATATGACTGGGAAATGAAGAAAAAGAGTAAATAAAGAAGTAACATGTGTATACTACAGGACAATAAAAGTCCTTTTCCATGTCTCTCTAATACTGTATGACTTTGAGAAAGCCAATTGAAAAGGAGTCTGCTCCATAAGTTAGGGATTTCTATCTGTGATATTCACTGATGTATTCCTTGTACCTAGAACAATATTGGGCACATGGTGAATTCACAATATTTCTTTGTATAGTAAATGAGTGGAATTCTTATTATAAAAGGAGCTATTTTGCCAAATGAATTGCAAAGCCTCTTCCAGTTCCATTATCCTAAATTACAATAGGCATGTTTTGAACTAGCATAGAGGACTTCATAGTGATTAAATCAGCCTCAAAACAAAGTGACTGTTAGAGGAATTGGCTATCTCCCCAACAAACAAGACTTTCAATATTCAAAGATCTACATGACCACTTTCCAAGAAACTGTACAAAATATTTCTGAATTTGATCAGCGGCTATATTAATGCCTGGCTTAACTCTGATGTTGTAAAGACAACTCTTTAAAAAAAAATCCACATGGTCCTCTCAGAAGCTATCCATTGAATACGGGAAATCTAAGCTTTTGCCAGCGCTGTACATTTGCCACATAGATCACCAGTTGGCTTATAGTTTTATGTGATATTATTGTCAGAGGCATTTACCTGAATCCAGTCAGCCCTTTATGACCACACAAGTAATTGAACTGCAACTGTCTTAAATAAGAAACTCAGTGAAATTATTGAAAATCTACAAGCATGGTTCTGTGTGCTCCAAACATCCCCAAGAGCTAAGTAACATCAAAAAAGAAAAATAAATATATAAATGAAAGAGAAGGACAATTGTCATTTTGTGGAAATTGGACGTGCTATTGATAGGTAGTATATACATGACTCTATTAGCAGATAGTACTTATGGTGAGGCCTCAGAGACACTGTTTATATTTTAAATTCAACAGCCTCTCAAACCAGCAGATGGGCCCTGCTCAACCCTCCCCATGGTCAGAGTACCGTTTGATCAGCAAGGCAGGCCCAGATCAGGCCGAGACTCTGAATCAGGAGCCCCCTACGCTGGCCATTGGCTGTGGGGTAGACAATTTCATTGGGATTTTTCTACTTAGAGCTTTTGGCTATCATTTCATCCAATTTTGATTACATTAGGCTCTACTCTAGGCTATTGGTAGTACTAGGCTCCACTTCAGGTAGTTGTACAGTTTTTCACTACCTCCATGCTTATTCCTTGAATGTCTTACAGCAGAAGAAGCTTGATTAAACTGTTGCATACTCTGTTTCTGCTGAAACTCACCCCTACCAGGTGAGCTGGATGGGATAATGCATAAACTTTGGGGGACTCTTCTTTTGGCTTTTTACCTTAAACTTTAAAATAGAGCCAATCTAAATACTTTATACATCCTTTCCTGTTTGGAAATTATCATATGGTCTCCAGAAATAGACAGATTTACGTTCTAATCCTGCTGCATAATACTGACTTCATAACCTTGGGTGTGTTAGGTAATCTCTTTAAGCCTCAAGTGCCTCACCTGTACAGTGAAAACAAGACTACCAGGATCATGTATTACAATGGATGATTAAGGTAAGTACAGTAAGCATAACGTACCATGTATGTCACATACAATAAGTACTTCATAAGTAACAGTAGTTTTTATGCAGGATAGTTTACTCTTTACTAAACCTCACTCATATCATACTAGCTGCTGAATAGGATAGAGTGAAAAGACTCCACCCAATTTTATGTTTCATCTATTTGATTTCTCTACTAAAATTTTTATTCTAAGTCCTTTGAAATTTTATGAGTTCTCTTCTATAGCAAACTTTATTCAGTTTTTCCATATGCCTTTGATACCAGCACATGCAATTGAAATTAGAGCAAAGAAAGAGGCCTTGTGATCAATATCATTCCCTTAGAAATGCTTATGCTCATTGGAAAACTTTTGTCTAGACCATGTGATCACGAAAGTGAAAGCTTTTGAGTTACAACTTTATGTTAAAAACAGAGCTAAGGAAAGATAAAATAAATATCGTCCACAATGTTTTTAATTGAGGATATCCAATTAACCTGTCAGTCTATGAGAAGGTGATATTTCTGAGAACTACACAGCAGTCTCAGGGGACAGATACCTAGAATATTATCCTGCTGCCACTGCACAGGATGAGAAGAGAAGAATGACTGATGGATCCCTGAGGCTATTCAGTGATGCTCCGCACTGCCAGAAATAGGGCACACAGGGGACAGTGACACAGTGAATATCTTTATAACAGAGTCATGCCATTTATTCTTGAGCTATGGAAAGAGAGCAGAAGGAATGTATTCCATCTGGATCTCTAGGTGAAACCACGGCCAGTTGGTACAACCACATTTACTGAGCAGTAGTGATGCCATACAATCATGTATTCACTCAGCAATATTTACTGAGTGCCAGCACTGTGCCAGAAGCCAAATACATTGACAGTCAGGGCAAACAGAATCCCTGCCTTCAAGAATGCTATATAGAGACTTCCAGCCAAGATGGAGGTGTAGCTAGACACACTGTGCCTCCTTGCACAACCAAAAGAAGGATAACAACAAATTTAAAAACAAAAATCAACCAAAACTGACAGGAAATGGAACTGTATGGAAGTCTGACAACCAAGGAGTTAAAGAAGAAACATTCATCCAGACCGGTAGGAGGGATGGAGACAGGCAGCCAGGAGGAGAGGACTCACAGCAAAGTGGCAGCTGGTGGACCAGGGCAGGCAAGGCACAGCTGGTGGACTGGGTGAGGTGGCGGCTGGCAGATTGGTCAGTCCCACACCCACGTGTGGATAAACTGGGAGGAACAACTGGGGAGTGATAGACCACATAATCCAGAGTTCCAGTGCAGGGAAATAAGGCCTGAAAGCCTCTGATTGAAAACACCTGTGGGGGTTGAGGTAGCAGAAGCAGGAGAAACTCCCAGCCTCACAGGAGAGCTCGCTGGAGAGACCCACACGGTCCAGAACGTACACAAGCCCACCCATTCGGGAATCAGCACCAGAGGGGCCCAATTTGATTGTGGGTAGTGGAGGAAGTGACTGAAAACTGACAGAGAGTGAAGCAAGTGACATTGTTCCCTCTTGGACCCCTCCCCCACATATAGTGTCACACCTGCAGCAATGTGGTTGCCCCACCCTGATGAACACCTACGGCTCTGCCCCTTACTATGTAACAGGTGCACCAAGACAAAAAAAAAAAAATGGCCCAAATGAAAGAACAGATCAAACCTCCAGAAAAAATACAACTAAGCAACAAAGAGATAGCCAACCTATCAGATGCATAGTTCAAAACACTGTTAATCAGGATGCTCACAGAATTGGTTGAATATGGTCGCTAATTAGATGAACAAATGAAGGCTATGCTAAGTGAAATAAAGGAAAATGTACAGGAAACCAACAGTGATTGGAAGGAAACCAGGACTCAAATCAATGGTGTAGATCAGAATAAAGAAAGAAACATTAAAGCACAACACAATGAAGAAACAAGAATTCAAAAAAATGAGGAGAGGCTTAGGAACCTCCAGGACGTCTTGAAATGTTCCAACATCCGAATCATAGGGGTGCCAGAAGGAGAAAAAGAAGACCAAGAAATTGAAAACTTATTCTGAACAAATAGTGAAGGAGAACTTCCCCAATCTAGCAAAGGAAATAGACTTTCAGGGAATCTAGGAAGCTCAAAGAGTCCCTAAGAAGTTGGACCCAAGGAGGAACACACCAAGGCACATCATAATTACATTATCCAAGATGAAAAATAAAGAGAATCTTAAAAGCAGCAAGAGAAAAGGAGACAGTAACCTACAAAGGAGTGCCCATAAGACTGTCAGCTGATTTCTCAAAAGAAACTTTGCAGGCAAGAATGGGCTGGAAAGAAATATTCCAAGTCATGAAAGGCAAGGAACTACATCCAAGATTATTCTATCCAGCAAAGCTATCATTTAGAATGGAAAGGCAGATAAAGTGCTTCCCAGATAAGGTCAAATTCAAGGAGTTCATCATCCCCAAGCCCTTATTATATGAAATGTTAAAGGGACTTATCTAAGAAAAAGAAGATTAAAAATATGAACAGTAAAATGATATCAAACTCACAGTTATTAAAAACTGAACCTAAAACAAAAACAAAGCAAACAACTAGAATAGGAACAGAATCACAGAAATGGAGATCACACAGAGGGTTATCATCAGGGGAGTGGGTGGGGAGAGAGAGGGAAAAGGTGCAGGGAATAAGAAGCATAAATGGTAGGTAGAAGATAGACAGGGGGAGGTTAAGAATAGTATAGAAAATGTAGAAGCCAAAGAACTCATATACATGACCCATGGACATGAACTACAGAGGGGGAATGTGGGTGGGAGGGGATGTGCGGGATGGAGGGGAATAAAGGGGGGAAAGTGGGACAACTGTAATAGCATAATCAATAAAATATATTAAAAATAAATAAATGCAATGCAAAAATAAAAGAATGCTGTATATTAGAAGATAGCTAAAATGAGAAGGAGAGTGGCCACGAAGCTCATAAATGGAAGCACTGACTTAGGTAGGGGAGTTGGGACCAGAACATCACTTCCCCACTCCTCTCACTTTCATACGCTCTCTGCTCCTTCAATCACCTCTCCCCAACAAGAGAATGCTTGACTGAAGGGTGAGTTGTGTGGGAAGCAGAACTGAGCATCCTCAACCCTTCTGATTTCTCTCTTTGAACAAAGAGCCTCAGTAGGTTGTGCACCATGATCTTCATGTCCCCAAGAAGGTAGCTCAGCAGAGGGACTCTGGCCCCCTACAGGGACAAATCCAGAAATGGAGAAGGGTTGGCACAATTCAGGCTTCAGTATCTGAGCTAAATCACATTCTCCAGTCAGCTTTACAAAACTAAAACTGAGCTGATAATTTTATATTGATCCATCTGTCCCAGTTTTAATTTCTTGAGAGATTCTAAACTGAGAAGAGAAATATGTTATTTATTAGTGATCCTTGTAACCCATCATCTTGGTGCCTTTGCCAGATATCTAAGAAGTAGTTGCAAGAAATGGGCATTTAAGAACCAAACTAATCCATTGTCAAATAGAAAGACTGAGGTGTTTGCTTAAATTTAGGAGACATGTATATTTGGTAGTGCCTTAGTAAGTTTAGCCATGTGGCAACTTTGCCTTTAGTGACAGAGAATGGTGACACTTGGGGTATTATAATAACCAGGGACTGTGCACATTTTTGTGACTGACCCTGAGGTGATTTAAGAAGTGATCAGACACAGAGGGAAGCGCATACATTCATTCTATCTAAACCTTACCTTAAGATAGGCACAATGTCGATACACTAGTTTTTCAGATCTTGCTTGTCAGAACAATTTTCTTCCCTGCATTTATTAAATTTATCAGTGAAGACCATAGAATGAACCTTTAAACTCTAAAGACAACTAAGTTCAATGACGGCTATCGAACAGTGGTGCGTGTGCTTTGTGCCAGGCACAGAGAAAAAATAAAGATCACATACTCCAAATTTTGGTTTCTTTTTGTAAATCATGGTTCAGGGCTAAATGGGGAACAAATCATGGCTAAACTCTAGGATTCATTTAGCTTGTCAATAGGACCCTGGGTTATCTTCCCTTCTAACAAGTCTTCTCAGTTTCATGCTCCAATTTATTGGTTATAAAAGCTCTGCTTGTGGCTTTAGATTACAGAGTTTCATACCTTGGTATTGATCACAGAAGTGTGTTAGTTTTTATTAATTAATAATTCATGAATACCTTGAAAGGAATGAAAAATATGGTTTCTTCTTGGATTCACATAAAAAAACTCTGTGATATTTTAAATTTAATCTTTTAAAAAATATTTTATTTATTTATTTTTAGACAGAGGGGAAGGGAAGGAGAACGAGAGGGAGAGAAACATCAATGTGTGGTTGCCTCTCACACACCCTCCACTGGGGACCTGGCCTGCAACCCAGGCATGTGCCCTGACTGGGAATTGAACCAGCAACCCTTTGGTTCACAGGCCGGTGCTCAATCCACTGAGCCACACACACCAGCCAGGGCTAAATTTAATCTTTATTATATTTTCTTTGACATTGCCTTTAGCCGCCCCCAGCAATCACCACACCGTTGTCCCTCTCCATGAGTCCTTTTTCCTAATTCTGTGATTGTTTTGCAAACCAATGAGCAAAGAAGAAATGTACCTAGATCACTAAGACAAACTTGCTGACAAATCAAGGAGGGACAGATAATTGTAAATTATGCTTATTTCTTACCATCAGAATGGTAGCAGTGAAAAAAATTAAAATTCAAAAACATCAAAACGAATGAAAGAATAGGGTAGTTGTATTATTTCTGGATCAATAAGAATGCTGAAGTGCAAAGAATAGAAAAAGATAGTTGAGGTTTTAGAAGACTAACGTTTTTCTTCTCTTCAGGGAGCCTGGAAAGGTAAGGTGTTGAGGAGCAGAAAGCAGGTGTCTCGTTGCTCACTAGGCCAATGGAGCTCAGGCGTCAGGAGCACATCAATAGCCTTCACAGTGCAGGGAACTGCACGGTGATTCTCCAGCATCTACAGATGGGGAGAAGAGGCTGCAGGTATCGAAGTTCTGTGACAAGAAGCAGTGACAATGAGCGCTAAGACACAAGACTAAACAAGAAAAGGGCTCCAGCCACTGTACTACGAAACAAAACATGCAACGTAGCCCTGACTGCCAGGAAATGAGAAGGGAAAGCAGAAACAAGAGGATTTGCAGATGCCAGATGGGGAAGAAAGGCATGTCTAATAGGATCTGATGACTGAAGTTGCTGCCTGTGCTCAGTTCCAATGTTTTCGAAAAACGGCAGTGATGTCTCAAATACTGTACTCTGAGAGTTGAGATGATGCATAATTGGATCCTTCCTTCCTGCTCTCATCCTACAAATGGCAAACATAGTGCTGCAATTTAACTTCTGGGAGATTTTTCTCATAACCATTTCACAGGCTGTAGCCTTCAGGTAGCTGACATGAATTAACAGGCATACAGGCAAAAGTCTAAAAACAAGGTTTCCCTTGATCTCTCGTCTTTCTCTCGACTACCAAGTTTTTGCTCTCATTTCTGGCAACAATAACATGGGTCCAGATTATGCAGAGTATTAGTTCTGAGAATAATACTTCTGTAGAAGCTAGAGATTGACTTGAATTTTTAAATTTTATACAGTGGGATTGATACTGTGATATTCTCTTGTGTTCAAATATTAGAAAAAAATACAGTAGATAAAATACAGCTCATAAAATATAGCAACATAAAATATGGCACATAAAATAAGGCATGAGGTTGAACATGCCTTAGAAACTATATGCTTTAGTAGAAGACCTTCCAGGCAGCTGTGTACTCAATCCCAACTCTACCCAATCAACACACTGGGGATGTCTTTGGGTCAGACTGGGCAGAATGAGAAATTGGGGGAATCACAATTAAAGAATTTAACACTTTCTTTTGTCTTAACTTTCAGTTAAAGAAAAAAGGGATGTAACCTTTAGACTTCCTTCTGCATCCATGTTCTTCATAATAAGTAATGGTTTTTATTCAAATTTGGGACTTTTCTTTAGGATTGTTTTTAGAAAACATGTCCAGTTATCCATCAGGATGGAAAACTAAAGAATGGTTTTCTTACCCAGGATTCAGCAGGATTTTGAAGTTAGTTCCATTCTGGCCCATTTCAGAGGCATTTGATGACAAAAGCCAAACAGCCCACCATTTGCCTGGCGGGGCTTTAAAGGATGAGTGGATGCTATGGTAATAAAGAAGACAGTATCTCATGAAGATAATGGCATGACCATGCTAGCCTGCTCCCACTAGTAAACTAGTCACACTGATCGCCCACAGACTCAGTGAGTTAAAAGAATAAAAAGCTGGGGGCACTGGACACAGAAACTATTCCATATTCCTAATTTTCCAAAGAGGAAGTGGATGAAGAGAGGAGGTAATTTTTACTCAACTTCCTGGGAAGGAAAGTTTTGGAAGGAAGTCTCAGTTTCTCTCCAGCCTCAAGGAGGAAGAGTGGTATGTCTGGCTCATCAGTTGGCGAGGGGAGACTCAGCTCAGTCATGCTCTTTCCCTCTCCTCTGGAAGCTGCACCCTGCTGGGCTCCTCACCATGCCTGCAATTTGGAGCGTTGCCATCAGGGAGAGTTGTGGAATCCACCCAGCTGCAAATTTATAATCGCTTTCTTCAATCAGTTTGGCTTTCCCTCTGTTTGTCTTCTACACTTTATTTGTCAATCAGTTCCAAACTAACAAAACAAAACAAAACAAAACAATCAATGCATGGTTTTCATTTATTGCCTTTGTTGAAACCCTAACCCGGGCAAGACTGTACGATATTGGTTTTCCTGATGAAACTTTCATAGGCTTGAACAAATAAATGTTATTGGGCTGGGCAAAGAAATAGTGTTGGTGCTTGGTAATAAGAGCAGAAATTTTTCTGGGCTAAAGGGAATAGCTGTGCAAAAGCATAAATCTGAGAGAGCAAATAATATAGTTAACAAACTGGAATAAGTTTAATATGATTGGAGCAAAAAAAGTAGAGTGAGTGAACCTGTAAACAGAAGAAATGTTGTATAGAGCTTGGCCATGGAATTGGGATTTTTGTCCTAAGGTAGGTTTGCCAGACGAAGCAAATAAATATATAAGGATCCCAGTTTAATTGAATTTCAGATTAAAAAACAAACACAAAAAAATTAAGTATGAGTATGTCTCACGCAACATTTGTAATAAATGGCATATACTTACACTAAAAAGTATTCATTGTTTATCTGAAATTCAAATTTAACTAAGTGTCCTGTATTTGATCTTTCAATTTTATCATCGGGGAAAAGGCAAGCCACTGAAATCTTGAAAATATTAAGTGACATGATCAGAAATCAGAGAGAAAGAAAACTAGGCATGCAGCAAAAAGCAAATGTCTCTTTCCAAACGTTCCCAAGTTTCTTTAGGGCTTCTTCGAATGGCCTCACTGTTAAACCAAATAGCAACTTCTAATAATATTGTAAATGCAGCCTCATGAAAATAAATTAGTCTCAGTAATATGACAAACAAGGCCGACTCATAACAAAAATGAAAATTTGGAATCTATCTCTCAGCATTCGTGGTCTTTAGGGGAAAAGCAAGACAGAAAAGTGACTGAGGAACACAGAAATTTCACTTTCAAATGGAGCACATTCACTCTGCCTCCATTGAAAGATTCCACACCTCACTAAGCCTCTGTAAAGCCTGTGTCTGTGGTGCCTGGCTTTTGCAGAATGCGGTGACTTCTGCTGAGTTCACAGCCACGTGGGTCTGATTCCCAGGGAGGCGTTTTCAGTGGACTGACACCGCAATTACTGGAACATGATCAGTTCCCGGGACCATAGCATCCAAGCTACCTGCTGGAGAAACAGGCACATTGCCAGCGAGCAGACATGGTTCTCCTGATTTAATATTCATCTTCTAAACACCAATTCTAATTTTTAATTATGACTTCCTGTGTTTCCTGAATAACTCTGTGCCCCTTCTTTGTAACCTTTCCCGAGGAGTTCTTTCACACAGCAATTGTTGGAGTTCTGATTGCAGCTCCCTGGACCAGAGTAATGGCCCTATTGGAACGAGTTGTTCCCACCTACCAATTGGTCAATTTATGGGCTTTCAGCTGTGTGAGTACATGCATCACCAGTCTCTCCTCAGGGGGTCAATAACCCTAAGTGGCAGAAGTAGTGTTAAAATGGAAAAAAAAAAAAAAGCCAAAGATTTTTTTTGCTGACAACACCAGGAATGTGACTGTTATACATGGTAGGTATTTTAAAATGTTTCCTTCCAACAAAATTTGACACATGTTACTGCTAATGTTTGTTTAGTACATCCATCAAGTCCTAGCCTCAATATTGCAAAAGTGAAACTGAAGTATAGGAAATCCAAACCTGAGTAAGTATCTGGAATTACTACCTTTCTGGCCAAGCCAAAACAATACTAAGTGAAATACAGTTTAGCAAATAAATATCAACTCTGACTAACATTTGATGAGTGCTTTCTATGTGCCAGGAATTATTATCAACACTAGTTATAATAGTTTATTTTTTAAAAGATTTTATTTATTTATTTATTTTTAGAGAGAGGGAGAGAGGAAAAGAAACATCAATGCATGGTTGCCTCTCATGTGCCCCCTACGGGGGACCTGGCCAACAACCCAGGCATGTTCCCTGATTGGGAATCGATCCAGGGACCCTTTGGTTCTCAGGCCGGCACTCAATCCACTGAGCCACACTAGCGAGGGCTATTTATAATAGTTTAATAGCTCACTACAGTCCTACAAGGTAGGTATGATTATCCTTACCATTAAACAAATCATAAAATTGAAATATAAAGAATATAAGTTATTAGCCAAAAATATACAACTCAAGTATAACAGACCAAAGATTCAATCCAGACAAACTGATTCTAAAGCTGTACTTTTAAATACTATACTATTGTTATTCTGGGGATGGAGCACGTTTTAATAGTGGAGAACATCTTTATAGACTATAAAATATGAATGTAGGTTAGATGGGGCTGTTTTTCCCTGGTAAAACATTCAAGTCTGACAGTTTTCTTGATTTCCCTTTGCTGTTCCACGATTCTAAGTAACTTTCTAAGGATTTATGATATTACATAAGGAAGATAATGTATGGTTTTGAACTATATGTGCTCAGCAGCAACAATGAATTGTTGTGCTTTGAGTTAATCTATATGCATTGATTCTTTCAGTGAACAATCAGGCATGGAGAGCCTGTTGGGTGAGGTACACTAAATCTGATTATCAAGACATTGTTCCGGATCAAAAGAACTCCACAACCTATTATATGTAGAATGCAAGGAAATAATTAGAATGGTGATCGAATTGGTAGAAACAACTACCCCGCTGAATGCTAAGCATTTAATGCTATGGGGGATATGTAACTCAGTATCCCAAAGATGTCAAGCCTTGCTCTTTTTCCTACCTTCTTACGTCCTACCAAACACTCCCAAAGATTTCTAGAAATACCAGTGGGTGCTTCTTCTGGCACATGAACAGATTCATTTGCTACAGGGACTTTAGGGTGGACACACCAATAAGGAGAGTCAAAGAAGGAGAGAAAGCACATAAAATTGCCTGCAAGAACTTCACTAGGGCCACCACTGATGGTGGGCTTCAAGCCCTCTTGACTCCTGTTCCACAGTGGCCGGGGAAATCACCCTCGCTCTGACTCTGAGTTACATTTAGTTAATAGGGTGTTTTGTAGCAGTGCCCAGTGGTACCCAGCATCTCACAGACTCCCAGAAAAAGTGTCTCCAGCTGTGATTCTCCTTTCTGTAAAAAAAGCCAACGACTTGTCCAAAAGATTAGGCAGGAACACATGCTTCGTTGCATTTTTTTTTTTCTGTCCTTCATGAGCTTGAAACAGATAAAACACAAACAAAACAAACAAGCTCCTTGTCCTTTAGCCAAAAAACATAAAAAGCCTTATGCAAAACAGTCATGCTAATTGTGGCCACCAGCCCATTAATAATACGCACAGTTTAACTTAGTCTGGACTCAGACAGGACGCCCCACTACACATAGAACATGGTAAGTGCTCTTGCAGAGGCAGGAGCAAATGTCTGAGGAGTGCTTGAGGAGAAATCTTAAGTGAAGCAGTAACCCTTAGGCTCAACCTTCGTAAATGAGCATGTTGGGCAGAGGACACTGCAAGAGAACACAAAGGTTCAGATGTCTGAAAGAGATTGAATTTCTCAAGTGAATAAGCGTAATGCACTTGGGGAAAAGTCAGTTAAGTGTTAGAGAATGCATGTGGGCAGGCTGCTGGGGAAGTGAGGCTAGAAAGGATGGGACCAAATTCAGAGTGCCCCTATTCTGGGATATTTTCAGTCAAATATTTTCTAAGTAGGTCTCAGTATCAGAGAGAAAAGCAAATCTTTTTTTCCCTCTAATTGTCTCAGGTTCCTTGGTTGGAGTCTCATAAATTAGCCTAGCAAAGACATATCACAAAGAGAAAACAGAAGTTTATTAGCATAAGCTTCACACACATACACATGGGAGCACTCAGAGAAGAGAAACTCACAGGGATGGTTAGAACTTGAGCTTATGTAGCATCTTAACAAAACAATAAATTTTAGAGGAGTGACAAGACAAAGGGAAAGGACTTGCAGCTTCTAGGTGCAGCAAATGTGGGAAGGCAAACGTGTAGGGAAATGAACAGTAGATAAGGGTTGGTTTTAGCAAGGTTTGTTATGTTGGTTCCTTTGGGGCCATTTCTGAGCTGATAAGGAGCTACGGTTGTCTTCAATGATTAACTTTTCATCTTCTCTGGTAAAGGGGAGAGGGCAAAACCTTTTCAAATTTCTATCTCACTTTTAGGCAAACCAGGGAAGGGCAGAGAGCTTTTTTTTTTATATTTGCTTCTTATCAATTGGTTTTAGCTCAAAGTACTACTTAGGCCAAAATGACAAATTTGAGGATAGAATATCCTGTGATCCTTTATCAGTGAAGCTTCCATTTATCCTTATTTATAACATGCTCTTTAATTCTGATTAGGAAAGAGAAAAAAACTTAAAGGAAGATGCACAATAAATACCAACATATTTAATTGATGAAGACTTCAGGGGCAAATGGAATACAATACAGCCTGGGAAGTTTTGTCTTAAGCAGAATATTTTTATAGTTCTAAACATAACAGTCTCATAATTAGTTTTAGTCAAATTTTAGTGTTTATCACTTTATTTTATTTAGCCTGAATATTTTGTATTAAAAAATCCTATTGCAAACTGCCCTCCACCCCTACCAAGGCCTTCAGCCTTGTCCCTCATTTTTCCCAGCAGAAATTGGCAGGGAAGAAACTTTTGTCCATGATTTTATATCTGGTGGAGCTCGTCTAATCAGAAGTTCCAAACATGGGGTATTTCTTCTTTTTCTACCCTCTTCTTCCCAGGCCAGTCAGTAAGTTGCTGATGAAGGATAAGGAAATTCTCCATAAACTCAAGGTTCCCTGCTTGTCTATTCAATGATTTAGACTAGAGTGAGGGAAGATTAGAAATTCCATTGTTTCCACACATGTAAGCCATGTCCTCTCCGCCATCTTCTCTGTACCCTCATATTTTCATTTCTGTCTGGTTCTTTTGTCTTTCTTTGGATTGAGTCAAATCAGAAGTAAAAGAAACGAAATGTTTTTGATCATCGCTGCAAAATAGTACTCCTATGCTTAATTGTCAAGATGGACCAAAGGCATTCAATATATTAACAATATATTTGATAGCAGTCTTCATTGTTCAAATTGCTATTACATACTTGTACCCCTTTGATTTTCATAAGAGTCTCATGGAGTTGGCCATGCAAAGGCATTATTCCCATTTTACAGAGTAGACTGTACCCCAAATGATCAAGTGGATTGTTCAATCTATTCAATTTTCTGGAATTCTGCATTTGTCACCTAGAGAAATCCACTTGTGTCCTGGACTCATAGGTCCACAACAGTGGTGTAAGACTAGGATTATAACATTGGAGTGATCAAGGAAATCAGCTGGAAATAGCTTCTTATCTTCGCTCTAGTCCTTACTGGCAATGCCTTCAGGTGAACTGGTTCAGGTCTCCCACTCTGTAACATGAAGATAATAACCCCTATTGCTCAGGTTGTAGTGTGTTTTAAATGAGAAAATATGTATTAACATCACCGTGACTGTTATATAGTAAGAACTGAATATACTACTGTTTATTATTATTATAATATTATCATTATTATAAAGGGTAGATAGTGGTAAATATAGTGTGCAAATAAAAGGAAATGCAGATTCAGGTATTTGTTCTAATGCTCTGCCATGACTATAAAATTCAGATTCCCAGTAAACAAATTTTTATTTCCATCCACAAGTGCTTGCATTTCAAAAATTCATGAGACCTGATTGGCTGCTATTAATGCCTGAATGCTGGTTGAGCTTGGCTGCTTTTTAGTCTCCCATAGCTTTTTAAAGTTAGGAAAAAAATCCCCAAAATATCATTGTGGGGCCATAATCATGAATTGATACGTGTTGCTGGGCCACTGTGAGCACTCAAATTTATTTTTGTAATAATGCTCACTGTTGTGTAACTTTGGGTCTTTTATTTGGTCAGCTAATGACAATAGTAAAAATCAAAAGGGAATGGTCTAATATCACTGTTCCAAGAGAATGATTTATTGATATTTAATGTAAATTAACATTGTCTTAGAAAATCTCTAAGGCATGTTTTGAACATATATACCCGTATCTTCCCCCCAGAGAGAATTTTACTGTTCACTTAATGAAACAGTGAACTTGAAACAATGAACTAGATTCTTTTTTTTCTGTCTATAGAAATAGTCATATAATTTGACCTTCTGTCATCAAAAGAAAATATATTGAGAAAATCAATAGTAAATATTTTCCAGTGTAATCTTCAGTTTCATCCTTACTTGCTGTCTGAAAGGGGTGGCAGCTATGGGATGTGTGTGTCATAAAAATCTTACTACCTTTGATATCGCGGTAAATTCAAGAGCAGGAGCTTTGAAAATATAAATTAGTCACCTTTGCTGTGTGTCTACTGCTCTCATTCAGTTGAATGAAATTAAACTTGCCACTTGTACCATCACACATAGAAAACTTTTTAATTTTATTTCATATAGTTAAGGAACAAATAGAATTCTGTTCTGCTTCAATTATTTGGCGTGAAAAATACATTGAAAAAAGGGAAACATTAAGTTTCTATGATAGGTTTAGTAAGTGATGTCAAAATCAGAATTAGACATTACCTTTAGATGATATTTAGGCAACTGTTCTTTCCACTTTATTTACTGAAAAGTCTTACCAATACTTAAAACTCTATCACTCCTCTTTCTTGTTAAATGTTGTCCTTAGTTTTCTTTTTTTCTGGAAGGGGGAGGGTGGGGGACTTTCCTCTTTTGAAATTTTGTTTTTGGTGATAAGCATGACTAATTCCTAACATGGAAAAACAATAAGAAAGCTTAGGGGAGATCTTTTTCTTGGTTCTCAGAACTCTTTTTGTACTCATATTTTAAAATGCACAAATTACACATGAAATTCAGGATTAGTGGATTGTCTTGAAAAGTAGGAAAATCTGGCCACACTGAGTCTACATTTCCACACGACAAACACCAGTGTGAGCTGAGGAGCAGCTGCTTCCTTCAAGAGGCACGTGAACTCCACCTGGCTACAGTCCCCACCCGTCTCTATAGTCTCTCCACTTTAACCAGCCTGCTTAACTCAACTGCTGGCATGACTCCTGAAATACTTACATTTATCTGTCTATTGATCTATCAGTCTAAAGTTACTATCTAGTTATCTATCTAGATAGATAGATATTTTATTGTTATTATAATAAGCAGAAGAATACATAAAAGGGAGGTAGGCAGCTTCTAAGTTTACCTCTGATTACTTAAAAAATTTCTTAGGATAAACGTGACCTTAAACAATTTACTTAGGTAATTTTCTCATTTGTAAAACTGAAGATAATATTCATAATTCCTATGTTTTATATTTTATGACAATAAGATAACACATATAAAGCATAATGTCTAGAACACAGTATGTGTACAAAAAATGTTAGTTAGCTACAACTGTTGTATGATATACCAAAATAAATGTGGTTTTCAAAAACTGACTGTGTGTTCCCATCACTCCATTTCATATAAAAGATTTCCTGTATTGGGATCTTTGATTTTCAGTTACATTTTCCTCCTTGAACAGTCTGGGATAATTGCCAGTGGACATACTGACTCTGTCTTTCTGGATGAACCTTTTGTTCCTGAGCTTTGAGCAGGATAATGAATGAATTAAGAAAGCTGAAGCAAACATGTGGGTGGATATCCCCTGTCAGAGCTTTGATTTAGATTCCTTGCAGAACAGAAATATTCATTATAGTTTCATTCCTTTCAAAATGCAAAGAATAGCAGAGCTTCAAAACAGGACAGGAATACACTACCTTGGAGGAAGTTGTTTTAACGAATATAAAAGCATCTAGGAATCAGGGCATAAATGCTTTACTCATTATTTTTCCTGATCATTATTTGGCACGATTATCTGTTTTGATGCCTTCCTACAGTTTTCCAATGTTAATGTGCTGTGAATGTGGTTCTTGGATCAAGTAAAGGTCTGTAGCTCATGTAGAACACAGTAGATCATTAAACAGATTTCTGATTTACAGCCTTTAATTTCTTCTTCAGGAGCAACAACAGAAGCTTGTGGGTGGAGGTGGGGGATCTCTGATTACAATCATGGATAGAGAAATGATTTCTTCTGACATTTTTCTTTCAGAGAGACTAAACAAAATTGCAGTACAGTTTAACAGTACTCTTCTTAACTCACTGCAGGTCGCCATGGAAACAGGAATCTCACATCAACATGAAAGACATTTAGGGAATCTGTTAGGCTTTAACATTAGCATGATCTAAGTATCCTTGCTCATCACTAACAAGTCTAGCATCTCTTTTAGAATATTATTAAGACTCATTAAATTTCTCTGCATGGGTTCTGGGGACCTTCACATTGCATCTGAGGTTAATTTTTGTGAGTGACCAACTTGTAAGAGAATATGCATTTTGTGGAACTACACTCAGTTCATCTAGCATATGAGATAAGACTCATTCTACTTTCACCGTTATCTTCACATGATCCAGATTTGGTTTTTAATTGAGAAGAACATGATTGCAATGGCAACTAAGGAAATCTGCTAATATTTAGAAAGTCTATTTATAATTAAAAAAAACAAGTGGGAATTTTTGTTCTATAAACAAAGTTTAACAGAAGAAACCATCCCTTTGATCATTTACTTTTACTAGGCAAGTTTTAGGTTAGCTCTCATATGTAAATTTAGTTTTGCTAAATAGCATATTTTTAGTGTTTCTTTTTGAGGACAGTTTACTTAGGAACCTTAAAACACTAAAAGAGTGCAATGCAGGCAAAATTAGTTGCACATTCCCACCCTCCACCCAAGAACTATTGAAAAAAATGTGTTTAAAAAGCCACAAGTTTGTTTAAAACAATTATAGCAATGACTAAGTTACCATTTTCCTTTATTTTACAAAAGAAGGACATTTTGTTGTACTTGTTGGAAAAAATAGAGGTCTGTTTGAATTATATTTTAAACTCTTCCAGTTATTTTTTATGTGAATTGAAATAAGTCATTGGTTCAACTTCTAAGATCCTTCTTGAATTGATTGGTTGGTTCTGTGTCTTCCCATTATTGAAAAGTTCCAGTGGTTTTCAATGCCCATTCCTGACATGGAGCAGGCAGTAATTTGTTGTGGTGGACACATCAGCCTTGGAGTAGAAAAACACAAGTTCAGTTCTCAGCTCCACGGTTTGGCAGCCGTATGACAATGGGCAAGATATTCAACCACAGTACACCTCCTTTTCATCATGAGGTTGTTACAAGAATTAAGTGAGATAATGACATAATGCATGTTCAGTAAGTTAGCAAATGTCTGCATATATATGTGTGTATATACATACACACAAATATAGATATAGAGATATACATACATATATACATACATACTGGCATGTAGTGCACAGTCAATAAATTTTAATTATAAGTATCATTGTTATATCAATTTTATAGCTTGGGTAATTTGACAATACCACTAAGCCAATATTTCCTTTTGTACCAAAAACAAACATCCTTACACAATTTAGCATTCCTTCTTGTCCCTTAGCTTGCTGTTTCTCTTCTTGAATAGTAGATTATAATTAATAAAATGTCCAAAAAC
>VMDR010015736.1:0-21935 GCA_007922815.1 Macrotus californicus | reverse complement strand
AGAATCAGGGACTTCAACAATGAATAAATAGTACAGCACTCAGACTAGCAACATTGGGGATCCACTACTATACTTAGGGCCAAAGGGACATGAAGAGGAAATTAAGTTAGGAGTCCAGTTAAGTCATCATGGAGGAGAGGCTGCCCAATAGGAGTCTAGTCCCAGAAGGAATACAGCTATTGTCAAAAACCCAGTGTAGAAAATACTGTTCCCAGGGAACAGTAAGAAATAATCTGACCTCACTGGCTGACCCAACCCATAGGAAACTCAACAGGCAAGGGATCCTGGGTGATGCTGTTCCTTGGGTTCAACTACCTGGGGCAAGAAGCAAGGCAAAGGAGGTGGAGGCTTTGGATTGGTGGGTATGTGAATAAAAATGATGTTAATTCTCCCCAATTTGACATATAGATTTAATGCAATTAAAATCCCAACAGATACACAAATAATGAACATTTTGAAAAGAGAATTACAAAAACAATCAATTTATAACATCATCAAAAGTAATAAAATGCTTAGGATTAATCAAAGTGAAAGACTTTAAAATGAAAACTTTGCATTGCTGAAAGAAGTTAAAGAAGACATACATAAATGGAAACACGTCTCATGTTCATGGGTCATAAGACTTATTGTTAAGTGTCAACAGTGCCCAAAGCAATCAACAGAATCAGTGCAATCTCTATCAAATTCCCAATGACCTCTTTTGTAGAACTAGAAAAGCCCATTCTAAAATTCATATAGAATATCAAGAGGCCCTGAAGAGCCAAAACAATCTTGAAAAAGAACACAACTGGAGGCCTCACACTTCCTGATTTTAAAACCCGTTACAAAGCTACAGTAATGAAAGCAGTGTGGTACTGGCATAAAGACAGACACACAGACCAGTGGGGCAGAATAGAGAGCCCAGAAATAAATGCTCACATATACCATCAACTGATCTTTAAGGGGGCTGCCAAGACCATTCAATGGGGGAAAGAACAGGGTTTTTCTGTTTTTCCCCAACAAATGGGGCTGGGAAAACTGGATATCCACACGCAAAAAAATGAAGTTGGACCCTCACCTAACACCACATACAAAAATGAACTCAAAGTGGATCAAGGACCTAAATGTAAGCCCTAACACACAATAAAACTCCTGGAAGAAATCACAGGACAAAAGCTCTACAACACTGGATTTGGCAATGATTTCTTGGATACAACTCCAAAGGCAAAGACAACCAAAGAAAAATGGACTCCAAGGCAATTTTAAAACTTGTGCATTAAAAACACTATCCATAGAGTAAAAAGCAACCCATGGAATGAGAGAAAATACTCGCAGATCTATCCCATTATGGATTAATATCCAGAATATCAGAGAGCTCCTAAAATTCAATAACAACAACAACAACCAAAACAACAACAACAATAACAACTGAATTCAGAAATGGGCAAAAAACTTGAAAAGATATTTTTCTAAAGTAGATATACAAATGGCCAATAAGCAGATGAAAAGATGTTGAACATCACTAACCATTAAGGAAATGGAAATCAAAACTGCAGTGATACACTACCTCATACCCCTTGTGAGAGCTACTATTGAAAAAATTAAACACGAGTGTGGGCACGAACGTGGAGAAAGTGGAATGCTTGTCACCGTTTGGTAGAAATGTGGAATGGTACAACCACTGTGGAAGCCGGTATGCAGGTTTCTGAAAAATTAAAAATAGGACTACCATATGACCCAGCAATTCTACTTCTGTCTCTTTGAAAGCTCAAAGAGATATCGCTACACCCACGTTCATAGCAGCAATATTCACAACGGCTAAAAATGGAAGCAACCTAAGTTGACCAACGAATGGATTATCAAAATGTGGTATATTCATAAATGGATTCTGCCTTAAACAGAAAGAAAATTCTGTAAAATGGGAACATTATGCTAAGTGAAATAAGCCAGTCACAAAAGACAAATCCTGTGTGACTCTACGTATATGAGGTTCTTGGAGTAACCAAACACCATAAAGACAGAAAGTACAATGGGGATTGACAGGGCCTGGGAGGAGAGGGGGGAATCGAGAGTCACTGTTTAATAGATGCAGAGTTTCAGACGTGCAAGATGAAAAGACTTAGGACTATAGATGCTGGTTATGGCTGTACAACAATGTGAACATATTTAACATTACTGAACTGCTTAGAAGTGGTTAAGATGGTAAATTTTATTATATGTGTTTTAAAACAATAAAAAATTAAAAATAATCCAACAGAATTTCCCATGGAATTTGGAAGTTGATTCTAAAATTCACATGGACAAAGCTTAGCACAGCTAAAGCGCAGCAGAAAAATAAAGGGGCTTGCCCTGCCAAGATAACAGACGCATCACAAAGCAACAGGGACTCAGACTGCATGGCACTGGCACAGAGATGGACAAACTAATCGACAGAACAGAACCCAAATCAGAGCAATGCCCATGTGGCAGATTTACAGAAGTGGAGACTACTCGGATACAAGGAAACTAGAGAAAATGACTGTCTCATGGAAAAAAATAAAATTGGATGCCCCCAAATCATCCACAGATGAACTAAGGACTTAAATGTAAAAAGCAAAATATTAAATGTTTTAGTGAAAAACCAGGTAGTTGTTCTGACCTTGGATGAGGAGTTTCATTAACAAGATGCAAGAAACACTAACCATAAAAGACAAACTGATACACTTTAAGAACTGCCACTGCTTAAAAGAACTGTTAAACAAAACGTGGCAATTTTTTTTCAAAATGGGAGAAGACATTTGCAACATAAAGAACTTTTACCAAACCAATATGAAAGGACAAATAACCAATTGAAAAAGTGGGCAAAAGACCACCTCGTGTTATACAGAAAACCTCGTGTTATACAGAAAAAGAAATATATATATGTGTGTGTGTGTGTGTACATATTTACGTGTATATGTGTAAATACATATACATGTATTTATGTATGTGTGTGCGTGTACAATACTAAACATGTGAAGAGATGACTGACCTCATTCTTAAAGCCACATAAAATAACATTTACACCTGCTCAACTGGCCACAGTCCAGAATGATAATACTGAGGGCCAGGGCAGACGTGGGTTTGAAAGGGTTTCTTATGCACTACAGGCAACAGTGTAAATTAACAAAACCACTTAATAAGATAATGTCAAACTGTTTTCCAAAGTTACAATTCACATATTCTATAACCCAGCTATCCCACTTCTAGAGAAACTATACAGAAGGGTAGCTGAATGTGAATAAAATGTCTAAAGCAGCAATGTTTATAACACCAGAAAACGGGAACAATCCAAATGCTCATGACCAGCATACATGTGAGTACTCACTCAAAGGAACAGCGGATCATGGAGAAGAGGAACCAACTGCAAGCTCAGTGACATGCGTAACTCCAGTTCCGTCAAAAGAGTAAGCTCCGAATGGCTGCACACAGCGTGACACTTAGAGTCAAAGCACTATATCTCGTTTTCACAAAGCAATGATGAACACAAAATTTAGGAGTGTTTCTCTCAGCAGGGGAGGTACAGGACAGAGAAGTCCACATATGTGGTTAAAAGTTAGTGCCAGTGTTCTTATTCTCTCCCCCACCCCGTAAAAAACTGGTGAGGTAGTTGGCTTACTTCAAAATGTGTAACATTTTTAAAACATAAATAAATTAGTATGAATAAAGTAAAACAGGCCATGCATGGACCAATGATGAGACTATCTTATGAACTAAGGATCAACTAGAGTCCATCAAAAAGGAAACAAAACAAAACAAAAGCTTCACCCCTTTTCAAAAACCCTTAATGCTTCCCTATTGCATTGGGCCTCTTCTGGGCTTTAAAGCTCTGAGACCAAGATGCTCCCTGTATCTTCATTTCTTCAACACAGTGCAAGGCAGGGAAGAAGGGAGGGGAAGAGGAAGAGATGGAGAGAGGAAGGACAGAAAAAAAAAAGGAAAAGGCTGAAGGACCCAGTGATTCTCAAGATAAGTGAGGCTCATGTGACAGTCACAAGTCATTCTTGAAGTTAGGATCCAAAACAAGTGCTCTGAAGACTCCTCCAAAACTATTAGAGTTCTTGTGTATTTATTTCCCATGTTCTTATTTCTCTTGGGAAATCCCAAACCTTCACTATTCAACATAGCAGCTGTTAGCCACGTGTAGCTATTAAATTAATTAAAATGTAACAAAATTATAAATTCAGTTCCTCGGTCACAAGCCACATGTCCAAAGCTCAAGTTTATTGTGGCTGCTGTCTCCTGCATCAGGCATTACAGATCTCCAACATTTCTACCACCTGGGAAAGTTCTTATTGGACAGCACTGCTTTAAACCCATCTTGGCTGAAAAGAAGGGGCAGAGGAAATTGTTCACACAGGGGCTGTGTTGGGGGAGTGCCAGGGAGTCTAAAACATGGCAGAGAGGATCACAGATGACAGCAGACAGAGCCAGGGAGGGCTAAGCTGTCTTCCCATGGGAAGTGCTACAGCACCAGGCCCAAGGCTGATAGCGCTTCAGGCAAGGACCCCAAGAAATCAAGACAGCAGAGGCTCAGAGAAACTTGCAATTGCTTTCACTCTACCTCAGGGTGGAGTCTCTGGACACTCAAACATAGGAGGGTGGGGACAAGTGTTTGTGTACATCCCAGCTAACTGCTGTTCTCTCCCCTCCCCTGCCACTCAGGGCAGTTTTGCTCTGAAGTACCTCTGGGGAAGGTCAAAGGAGTTGGCTAAGAGAAGCCAAAGTGTCAGCAAGCACAGCACCACAGGAATTCAAGACATTGCAGAGGCCATTTGTTTTGTAGCACTGGGGGAGGGTGAGTGCAGTCTTTCCCCATCAACCCACTCCCTAGGAGGCAGGAAACAGAACTTTGTTTGCAACATAAAAGAATTTTGTGGCAGCCTTTCCTAACTAGTAAGCCTGGTCCCCTGCAATCAGCCAGGACAAATGACTCATCACAGCAGGAAAGCCCTTGAGGTGGAGAATAGCACAGCTGAGGAAACTGAGGCCCACAATGGGAAAGGAACAGGTGCAAGTTCACAAGGCCAGGCAGAGAGACAGTGGGAATAGGGCTGACAATGTTCCTGGCTCCATTCTTCCCACCATGCAAGTCGGTGGCTTCCCTGGAGTGCTCGGTGTCCTCAAGTCTGATCAGTCATCCCTCTCTGTCCAGCAGGGATGCCCCACCCCCCACCGCTCTCCCACAGGCTCTGGCACAGAACACAGGGATTTAAGGTGGAACATGTGCCAGAGGGAAGATGAAGTGGCCTGAATGAGGGGGCTGGGCCTGGCAGCCAGCCAGGTTCAGCAGGTTCAGCCTTTTCCTGGAACCAAGACTCTCTTGGAAATGCTGAGGAGCCACCTGAAACAGGGGTTCAGCTCCCCTGGGACAGCTTGTCCAGCCCAGAAATAATGGCAGGATCCCAGGGCAAGTGACTAGTGTGGGGTGGAGGGAGCTGGCCATGGGGAAGGAGAAAAGAGAGGGCTGTCAGTGGTTCCTGCGCCCCTTCTGGGGGCTCCCACAGCACCTGGGTTCCTTGTCAGATGGCAGGCTCCAATAGCTGCTTCCGTCAGTGGGCTGGAGGCTCAACACCAGCAAAGAGCTGAGGGTTGGGAAAGCCTAGCCAGAGCAGCTGGGGCAGGAGTGGGGGTGAAGGGGTAGAGGGCTCTGCAATCAAGAACACAGAACCTTATCTTCCTCTGATTTCATTATCTACAATCACATGAGCAAAGGTCTCTCTTTGCCTGACCTTGGGGCTAGAAGCAGTGCAGGGCTACCCCTTACCGAGCACTTGCCACAAAAAGCGCTTAGCACTTCGAGTTTCAACACTGTAACTTAGGTGCTATCTCCATCCTAGGGCTTAGAATGGATTTTAAACTTGCCCAAAGGTATGCTGTCAGTAAGAGGCACAGCAGACTCACACGTGGCTATCATGCTTCAGAGATCAGACTTTGAACCACCCTCCATTCGTCCAACAAATCTCCGTGAGCACCACCTGTGTGTCAGGTGCTGGGAACAAGGCTGGGGACAAACCCTGCCACAGCTCCCTGAGGGCTCGCATGCTAGCTAACGGAGGAGAGAGAACACACAGAGAAAAAATACAACCAAATAACATAACATCAAAAAGAGACAAATGCTATGAAGAAAAACAAGGTAGGATAAGGGGATAGACAGAGGAGGGGTTGCTACACTTTTTCTGCAAAAGGCCAGAGAGTAAATATTTATGGCTTTGCCAGCAACGTGGTCTGTGTTGCAACCACTCGACTCTGCAAAACAGCCTTGGGAAGTGTGCAAACAAGAGGTGTGGCTACGTTCCCATAAAACCCTATTGGTGGACGTCAGATCCACCAATCAGAGAATGTAGGATCATATAATTCTCATGTGGCACTAAATGCTATCCTTTTGATTTTTTTTCAGTCTACAGAAACCTAAGGACCATCCTTTGCTTGCAGGTCACACGGGAACAGGTGGTGGCCCAGATTCGGCCCGTGGGCGGCAGCTTGCCAACTCCCAGGACACAGTGGCTGGAGTGCCTATGTAGAAATGTATTAATACTTTATTTTTTTATTTTTGAATTATGCTTCAGGTTATAACTTGACATCTGCATACGGGATGTACTCCAGAGTGGTCCAGGAGGCCTGAGACCTGCATGAGGCAGGCAGTGAGTCCTGTACTCCCAGAAAGGGAACAGCAAGTGCAAAGGCCTGGCACTGTGCCTGGAGGTGGGGTGGGAGGAGGAGAGGCCAATCACGTGGACCTCCAGGCCCTGGTGAGGACTTTAGTCTAAATGTGACAGCAATGCATAAATGAGTGGAACAACAAATCAATGTCTCTGTCTCTCTCTCTCCCCGTTCCTTTCTCTCATTAAAATCAATCAATAGAAATAAATAAATAAATAAATAAATAAATAAATGTGATGGCACACCTCTGAGCTCCGGTACTTAATAGCCTTGTGACCTTGGGCAAGTTACTAAACTTCCCTGTGCCTTATTTCTTAATGAAATGGAATGATAATGGTATCTGTCTCCGAGGGTGGTAGGCGCTAGAGAGCATAATGTGCTAAGTGAACATTAGCTGCTAATATTAATACTGGAGGTCAGCTGGACGTGGCAGGAGCCGGGAGAAGCAGTGACAGCTTTCGTCAAACTCACCCACGATGTCCACCACGTCTGCCCGGATGAGTGGCTCTCCACCCGTAAGCCGGATCTTGTCGACGCCTTCTTTCACGAAGAGCCGTGCGAGCGTTAGGATCTCCTCTGTGGTCAGCAAGTCAGCCTTGGGGGTCAGTGGGACACCCTCCGCTGGCATGCAGTACTGACCTGCAGGGAAGGGATGTGAAGGGCTGATGACAGCAGTCATGCCCATGATGTGTCCCGTCCCAAAGCCCCTACCAGGCCAGAACTTTCTGCTGAACCCCACCCAGACAATGAGGAGAGTCCTCACCGAATCTGAAGCAGCACAGACCCTAGGCCAGAATCTCTCTGGCCTACGAATTGGTAACATTCCCTCCCACAGTGCGGGAGCTAAGGGTCCTGGTTAAAGATAAGTAGGCAGAAGTCAGAGACTGGCTTGAGGTAGGGGGTTGCCAAGATGCTGATTTGGCAGTGCTGGGCATGGCCTGCCTGGAGGGCCAGGCTCCTGGGCCCTTTCCTTCTGGCACTGTTCGTCCTCCTTCATTTCATCTGGTTTTGGCAAATAGTTACCCCTCTGTGTGTGCATCAGGGAATAAAACAGGCTAAGTACTCTCTGGGCTAATAAAAGCCGTTGTTCTCTGTAGCTACAAATGTTCTTACAAACAGCCTATTTCAGGTTATTGTCAGTGCTGTCTGATAGGTTGGAACACTCTGGTACTACATGTTCAGGATGAGGTAGCAGAATGGGGTAAGTGAGGTGAGTCCTGGTAGGTGAAGGGGAGCCATCCCCACCATCAGTTCCGGTGGTACAGTGTTATCAAGGATTGGGCAAGATCCGTTGGAAGGTCACTTAGCCAAATTAGTGAGGGGTCCAGAATTGGTCTTTTAAGACTGAGCAGAACATGTAAGAATATCAGAACATCAGTACTACATGGAGTAAGTATTGTTTGGTTAAAAATGTACTATATACGCGTATTTATTGAGCCATGAAGTAACACATTTCTTATGTAAGCTACAGAGGAAGGAAGGAAGGAAGGAAGGAAGGAAGGAAGGAAGGAAGGAAGGAAGGAAAGGGAAGGTAAGGGAAGGGAAGGAAAGAAAAGGAAAGGGGCCAACAAACTTCAGAAGTCACACAGCAGTGAGTACACCCCAGAGCCGTCTACAGGAGACCATGAAACAAGGACTGTGGATCTCACATGTTTATAGTGTCTAGCATGGCCTGAACTTTGGGCACTTCAGGGCAACAGAAGGGAGGAAAAAAGAACACTGTAGAATGAGAGATCCAGATCCAATCTCAATCCTAAACACAACAGCAATTCTGTCCTCAAATCTAATCCCACTAGAACCCAGCTTTCAGGATCATAAAACTCAGTCGTGTCCTCAATCTTGCCTGTGTGGGGAAGGTAGAAAGAGGAATTGGGAGCACTGAGAAGGATTCCTGACATGGGGAGGTTTCAGCAAGGAAGCAGGAGCCCAAAGAGGGCCGGGGAAGCAGACTCACATCTGAGGTTGCACTTCTCAGTGAGGGAGATCCGCAGGTAGCTATGATGGCGGCCAAAGCTGTCAGTGAGGAAGGCAGAGAAGGGGGCCGCAAACTCCCTCAGAAACTGCCTCCGCCTGGACAGCTCCTGCAAGGACAGAGTGGGGAGGAAACTTAGAGTGGGGCGAGGAGAGCCCACCTCTAGGGTATAGCCCCCCTCCCACTGATGTCCCCCATCTCTGACATCTGTGCAGCAGCACCTCTAACCTTTCCATCCATGTGAGTTCTGCAGTCCTGGGGGGACTGGGATTGTCCCTCATCCACAGGTTGGCCTGAGGGAAGGACCTGTCCCCAGTCCCTGGCACTCAGCCCCTGGGGGAGTGGAACCTCTGCAGGGCATTCCCACCCCTCCCTCAAAGGAAGCCTCTCCAGGAACAAATATCTCCAGTATCTCTTGGGCAGGTCACTGGGAGAAAGTATGCCACTTGGCAATTGGCAACCATGCCAGCTGGCAGGCAGGTCCAGAAAGGAGGAGGGAGGGAGTGGGTAACTGAGAGGGACAGTGGCACCATACTGCACTGCCTGGGACTTGGTGAGCCACCTCTCCAACCAAGGCCTCCCATTCCTTCCCTTTATAATGGGAGACAGAAGGGGCTCAAAGCAAAATCACTAACTCTGGGGCTGGGTGTTACACAAGCTGCCTCCCCCTTGACTATCTCCCAGTTGTCTGGGCTCCCCGGGGCATCCCCACTGCTTGGGAGGATCCAACAGGACAAGCCATCAGGAGCGGGAAGGTATACACACTGGGAGTGCTCCTCTTACACAGAAGGCCTTTGGGGCAAGGACAGCACAGCCAGGGAGACCTACAGAAAGAATGAGGCCAACAGCCCCCCAGGAAGACAGAATGGAGGGACTAGAATGACCATGCAGAGATTACTCCAGCCTTTATCCTTCATCCTGCCCATTGCCAGAAGGAAGAATTATGTACCCATTGTCTGAGGCCTAAAGGGGAGGGGGTTACTGGAGGTTTCCTGTAAGGCCCAAACTCCTGCTAGGGAGAGAAAGGAGGCAGCCAACCTCATCTTTTCCAAAGTCTGATCTAGTCTGACCTCCCACATTGAAAGCAAAACCCTGGGTCAAGACAGATGCCGATGAAATAATCGCTCCAAGAAGGAATATTTGTAAAGCATCTTAAAGTTCCAAAAAAAT
Organism: Macrotus californicus; assembly: GCA_007922815.1. Taxonomy (NCBI): domain Eukaryota; kingdom Metazoa; phylum Chordata; class Mammalia; order Chiroptera; family Phyllostomidae; genus Macrotus; species Macrotus californicus. The sequence continues at coordinate 12,133 of VMDR010015736.1, read as the reverse complement.
TCTCTGTTCAATTTCCACACCTACCCCATAAAGGATTATTATAACTAAGGCTTGGGATCCAAGAATACCCTTGGCATGCCAGATCTTCCGATTCCAAGTTCTAAATTCTTTTCTCTAACTGCATAGGGTGAGTCTAAGAAGGTACATGGGACAATCCACCAGATAAGTAGGGTCATTTCTTTGGAATCTTTAGAACAAAGAAATCATGACCTTGGCAGTCATTCATAAGGTCTATGGGTAGGGCCCTGGATCTGGGGCAAGAACCTCTGGTTTCTAGGCCAGGTGTGACCTTACATACTGGGGAAGTTCCCTAATTCCTTAAGGCCTGTTTTCCCAGTTATAAAATAAGAGAATGATGGGCTAAGTAAGGGAAGGGGAGGGGGCCAGGGAGCTGGTAGATAAACACCTAGGATTATGACCATCTTGTAACCTAAGAGAGCAGAAGGCCTCAGGCCCTCTTGAAGTCCAAGGTAACTGTTCGCCTACACCCAGGAGGGAGACACATTTACTTCAGTGACCTCCTCAGCCCTGGCTGTACGTTAGAAGTGTTTGGAGAGCTTAAGAAAAATATCCCTTTGGAGATGAATGCAATTTGATTTCTGAGCATTTGTGTTCTTATCTCTCCAATGACCATAGATTGGCTCAGGAGATACAGGGAGAGGAGTGAGAGTGTATGTGTGTGTTGGGGGCGGGGGTTGGGGGTGCTTCCATCCCACTGACTTCACTCTGCCCACACTGAGATCAGTTTCCTGCGTCCCCTGAGAAACCCTGCTCAGAGTCATGACAAGTAAGCAGCAGTCATTTCCCTGAACTGCAGTCTGCTATAATCATAACAGTGCCTTCCTCCCTCCCTCCCTCCCCACCCCCTGCCTTTCCACTGGTAGTCTTGGGGGTGGGTCAGGGGACGCTCCAGAGCCAAGAGTTCTATTGGCCACCAGGGTCCAGGAGGTCAGATACCTGGGAGTCCGGATTTATGGCAGAGTTGCACCTGCTCCTCCATCAACAGCTATTTGCAATTCATTAATTTGTTACCCCAGAACCTACCTCCTCACTTGTCAAGATGCCTGGGCCTGACCCTCATCTTAAAACACAGGGGAGGTAACTGGGTGAAGGAGGAGCCAAAATAAATCCAGGAATTGGAAGCAAGTGAGAAGGCCAAGGAATATGACTCAGCAGAAAATTAGGGAGCAAGCAGCACAACGGGGCAACCAAGAATGGGATTAGGTACTCTGTCCTGGGCACAGGAGGGGTGGGCTGGATTTCAGTGCTGAGATGTGGAGTGACCTTATCTAGACTCATTCAGACTCTGTACCGCCAGTACCTGACCCATCCCCCTACACACACACACACACACACACACACACACACACTGTCTCTCTCTCCCTCCCCCCCTCAGATATTAACAAGCTTCATCCCTATTTTCTCCTCTGACACTGCACGACCTACTTTTTCTTCTAGTTTTTTTCCTTTCCTTAAATCCCCTAGAGCAAAAAACAGCACTGCCAGTCAAATGAGCCCAGGACTCAGAGGGAATTGCACCAGGCAGGGTAGACAGCAATGCCTCTCACTCGGGAGGGCCGAACCTATCAGAAGTCGGAGGCCCTCAGCTGCGCATATTCCCAGGGCCTCAGCCTGGGCCAGGCTGTTTCCCCTGTGTGGGAAGCCCTCCTTCATGACTCCATATCCTGGTGTCTACACAGTATGTTGGTAGCAAGTGGCAAACTGTGTTAATGAACACATAGGCAGGTCCCTAATTCCGAAGAGAAAGGCAGTGTGCGCAAAACCCCAGTTACACTGGGGTCATCACTCACTTCCGGGCTGGACTCTACTATTAAAATGGTTTAGCCTACCTAGTACAGTGGTTCTCAACTTTTCTTACACATCAAGATCACCTGAAGAGTTAAGTGCTGATGCCAGAGCCCCACCAAACACTCTGACTCAACTGCTCTGGGATGTGTTTTTGTTTGAGGTCCTTCAGCTTCCTGTTCTGCAGCAGGGACTGAGAACCATGGCCCAGCCACACCAGGAAAAGGTGCTGTTTTACTCCAGGGGTAGTTGGGGGTAGGTAAACCTGAATTACAAGTTTGGCTCTGTTACTATAGCCTTTGAGCTAAATTCTTCAAGCCTTAGTTTTCTCATCCATAAAGTGTGGATAAAAATTCTACCTAACTCAATGGGAGGTGTTCCAGGCAGAGTAGGCATTAAATATGTGATTTCTGACATTTTCTTAAAATAACCCCTACTTCCATAGATTCAGTCATCGAAGAATTATTTCATGAGGAGCACTAGTTGTGTGTGCTGTGACTAGTCTTCCCACCTTTGTCAGCTTCCTCAGTCCTGCAACATGGGCCACAACTGGGATTTCCAACCGGCTGTCATGCACCGAAAGCAGGACAGTGGTGTCTGTGCCCCTCCAGGACCACCGACACTAGTGCTAATGACCAGGTACTCAGCAGCCTACCACCCACTACTGGTTATGTCTTGTCTCCCTGCCCAGTACAGACTGGGATGGAGAGGGGGTAGGGGGATGATGGTACAAAGGAATTAAGTGCCTCCTCTAGCCAGCCGTTACTCACTAACCTTGGGCATTTGATTTCAGTGCTAAAGGCCAGCCCCCCAAAGAGCTCTACAGTGTACACAGAGCAGCAGGGTTATTCCGGAGAAAAAGTACATGCCAAACTCAAATATGAGTGACCCTGACTGACCTGCTATTTGTGATGGTGTATATCATGGTGCCTCAAAATTAACCTCTGATACGCGAGAGGACTTAGGCCTAGCACCTGCCTCTCCCTCATCCCCACCCTAAGTGTGAAGTCTTCACATCTACGGTTCCTGACAAGGAATGCCACACTTTACCAGAGCAAATCTTTTAAAGAGCTAGGCAGGCTGGGAGTTAAGATAACACACTGCTGTCCCTCCGTCTTCTTTCCTTCCACGTGTCCTGCCCCAGGCCAGGCCCTGCTGAACCCTCCTACCTTCTCCTGTGCTGGGTTCCTTCCTCTATAACCCCTCTCCAACATCTTTTCTTTCCAGCCCTTCGCACAGCTGGGCACCTTGGTCTTGCAGAGCTCCTCTCCTCCCTGCTCCAAGGCAGCAGGCCCAGGACCCGAGACCAGCCCTCTGTTGGCCCAACAAAGCCTGCATGGAGCCTGAGAGGGAGAAAGAGGGGTGCAGTGTTTCTGGACTGGCTTAAGCCCTACAGAGAAGACAGTTTGGGCCGCCCCAATCGCCATGGCAGGTAGCTGTCTCCCCTTCTCACCTCCCCACTGAGATACCCACCACCACTTCCCCTTTCCATGTGTAGAAGCTGTTCAACCCATCCTCGGGCCACACACCACGCCTGCTTTCCACTGTCCTCACAGCCAGCTCCCACTCGACTCCTCACATCTCTCTCACACCCACACCCTGACCATAAAATATCATCTACCCAGTGGCATTCCCGTCTGTCTCTCCAAGCAACCCCTATTCCAAACCAGAGGGCCAAGGCTCTGTGGGGGTTGTGGGAAAGGTGGAGAGGGGCCCCAGGCACCTCCCCCCTGCCCTGCTCTTGCCAGCTGGCAAGCTCTGGGGATAGGCTGAGTATATACATATACATACACATACACATCTGTGGACTTGTCTCACCTCTGAGAGCCTCTTAAAGACAGTCCGCACCCTCCTCCCACTGTGTAAACATGGCCTGGTTCAACCCTCTGTTTTTAAAGACCTGAAGAGGGAAGAAGTAATCACCCCAGGGGCCAGGTAAAATTGGAGGCAGAGCAAGGGTGAAAACTTGGGGTTCCCTTTCCTTTGCTCTGTCTACGATCTGTGCCCCCTCACTAGTCAGGCCAAAAAAAGCCCAAAATATCTGCTGACTTCAGTGCCTGAAGATTACAGTGTTAAACACCGTGAGGAAATGCCAAGAAAGGTGGGCAGCATCCAGCACTCAAGGAACAACCTGTTTGCTGAAGATAACCCTAGTGAGAAGCATCCAAGATGGGAGGTCTGTGATCAAAGAGTTGACAGAATGATTATCTTCAATGTCCAGGTGGGAGCGGATTAAGGGGAGACAGCACCAGCCAATGGCAACAAAGATAATAATAACTACAACAAATGCACACTTAACATGGCACTTACATGTGCCAGGTTTTGTTCTAAGTATGCATGTATATACATTAACTCCTTTATCCCTATAACCACCCTAAGGAGCAGACACTATTATTCCCACTTTACAGATGAGAAGACGGAGGCACTGAGAGGTAAAGTTCACACACCTAGTATGTGGGTGGCTGGGATTCAAATCCAGGCATTCTGTTCCAGAGTCCCTGCTCTTACCTGCTCATTATAGCACCCCCCACAGTGTAAAGGAATGAGAGGGGCAGCCTCCTCCTTGTTCTCCCCACAGGCACCAGAGCAGGGGTGTCCAAATTGCAGCCTGTGGGCTCAGGATGGCTATGAATGTGGCCCAACACAAAAATCATAAATTTACTTGAAACATGAGATATCTTTGTGATTATGTGTCACAATATATTTAATGTATAGCCCAAGATAACTCTTCTTCTTCCAGTGTGTCCCAGAGATACCAAAAGGTTGGACACTCCTACCAGAGTTTGAGTTCCTGCCCCTTTTGCAGCCCTGTGACTCCAGGGAAGTTAGCATCAATAAGTCCTTACGCCTGAAATAGAGACTCCCTGACTTATTCTGAGGACTGAAGCACTTAGTACAGGTACAAAATGATAGAGGCAGGGGGAAGAAGAAACTTCCCTTTTCCTGAACTGTTTAAAGATCTCTCAGCAATCTTTGCTCTCCTGTTTTTCCCTCAATGGAGTTCAGGGGTCAAGGATACTGGAAAACTTCACTTGCCAATAACTGGGCCTACTTATCTGAGTATCCCAGAAGGGAAGGCAAGTTAGGCTCCCTGTCAACGGGCAGTGGTTGTGGGTGTGGTGGAGGGAGCATGATCCGATGAATCCCAGGACAGGTAGGTAGCCTTGTTCTTGGAGATGGGAAGAGAAAGATCGTATGGGTCTAAAAATGAGGTTTCACCACCTAAAAAGAGATGCTTCTCCCGAAATTATTCTCTGACCACGTGTACAAAAGAACCACAAACCTAAAACGTATGATACGCATCACTCTGAGGTGTGCTGTTCAGGGCTGAGGGGGCTGATCCCAGCCCTCAAGAGACACCGGAATCCCTAACGTGGAAGAGCCCAGGTCCTGCTCTGGGCTGCTCTAAAGTGCGGCTGAACCCTCCGGAGGGAAATAAAAATGAAACAGGAAACCAGCCAATCAGAGCCCTGTGACTACCGAAGTGACAACTGACAACTGACTATCGGTGGCACCAAGGTGACACTTTTAGTGTCACACCTTACAGCAGGGTGTCACAAGAACACCTGATCACACAGACGACCTCGGCTGGGGGCAGGGAGGAAGAGGTTGAGTGTGTGAGCGGGGCTGAGAGGGGTACTAAGAACCCACAGGACCCAGCGTCCTACCGTCTGCTCCCACCAGGTGGCCACTCACACCTGGTGGGGGTTGCACGGCCGGGTGGGCGGGGAGGTTTTTAAGCAAGACTCCAAAGAGCGAACCCCCTCCCCCACCGCTGTGGAAGTACCGGAGGAGATTGGGCAGCCCAGAGAACATCGTTCCACTCATCTCCCCACCCCATTAAGCTACGAGGGGCCCCTCCCAGAGGCAGCGGTCTCAGCTAGGCGGGGGTTTATAAGGGGCAGCCTGCCAGGCCGCCCCCCGCCTCCGGGGCAAGATGTAGACACTGGCGGGCTCACCTCCACGGCAGACTGGGAGGGCTCCCCGGGGCGGGGCTGCGTCACCGGAGCCCCTGAGCTGCAGCTCCGGACACTGGACCTCAGGACCCGCCGCAGCATCCGGGACACCGGCTGCGCAGCCATGAAGCCTGTTGGCCTGGTCGAGAGTCCCCTGAGTACTCTAGGAGCTTCAAGAGCCCTCTAACCCGGGAGTCACTGCCTTGGGTCATCACGGCAGGGGCGGGGTGGGGCGGGGGCGGGGTCCGTGCAGCCAATCGGCGAGAGCTCCGCGCGGCGCAGCCTTCTGGGAGTTGTAGTCCACGCCCGGTATGCCTGTCCTAGGCCGGGTGAGGCATTCCTGGGCTTGGAAAGCACAAGTTCAAACTCAAGGGAGATCTCACTCCCTTGGCTACTCTGGCTGCTGTGGTCCCGTGCTTAGGTCGTGGTGTGACTGACATAAAGTAATGTAGGCAGAGCAGGACTAGGGCCAGGTGAATAAACATTGCTTTGGGCACAAAATTTAACAGGGTGCCAAAAAAGTAGGTTATCAAGATAAATAATATTTTAATGCAATATTTTGAAAAGTCAGAATCAATGCAAAAAATTCATAGGGAACAAAATATCAACATTTTATATAAAAACGTGGTCTGACCCTGCATGTTTATGACTCATCTCATTCCCTTCGCAGTAGTCTAGGACCTGCTGGTAGGATGGTCAGCTCCCTCTTTCAAGATACACTTCTCCAACGGTGCCCCAAAGGAGATGAACAATCTTGGCCTCTCTGTCTTGAAAAGGAGTACATAGGAAGCCATAGAATGAGTGGATATCATTTTTTTTTTACTCTTCCTACACACCAAGCTCCATGCTAGGAATCATTTAATGCTTACAATAATCCTGCAACTGACAGAATGTCAATCTTGCAGCTGAAGAAAGTCAGGCTGAGGAAGGTTAAATGATTTTCCCAAAGTCACATAGTTGATAGGTGGGAAACCTGGGACTTAAACTCAGAATATATTACCCAGCAATTCCATTTCTGGGAATTTATCTGAAGAAACTCAAAACACTAATTTGAAAGAATATGTGCACCAGTAGACGAGTGGATAAAACAGCTATGGTATACTTACATAATTAAATACTACTTGACCGTAAAAAAGAAGAAAATTTTACCTCTTGCAGCAGTATGGATGGATCTAAAGAACATTATGCCAAGTGAAATAAACTAGTCTTAGAAAGACCATTACCATGAGATTTCACTCATATGTGGAATCTAGTGAACAAACTGAACTCACAAGCAAAATAGGGATAGACTCATACATAGATAGAGGGCAGGCTCACAGCTCTGAGGGGGATGTCGGGGGTGGAGGGATTGAGCAAAAAAGAAAAAGACAGAATGAACTCATGGGCATGGACAACAGTGTGGTGATTGTTGCGGGTGAAGGTGTGGGTGGAGATGGAAGAGGGGATAGAGGGAATAAATGGTAACAGAAAGAATACAATTAAAAAATAAATAAATAAAATAAAAATAGAAATATAAAAAAAAAACAAGGACAATCTGGTTCCTAAAGTCAAAATTTATTATGTGTTAGAAATGGTGGGGGTGGTGTCTTGCTCACTCTCAAAAACAAAGAGCTACAGTCTTCTAAGATTTTGAATGGTAATGCACACTCAGTAGTGAACCTGTGTACTAAGTAAGAATCACTATGCTCAAACTAGCCTATCTATTGTATCCAAAACTATATTGTGGAATTGCAAGACTGAAACATTGAATGGATCATACTAGCTGCCAAGTGCTTTAGGAATTGGAATAGAGTTCCTTGTTTTGAAGAGTTGAAAGACTAGTGGAGTGGAAAAGATGACTGTGTATAACTGATTAGTACAAAGGCAGCAAGACTGTCTGAAAAGCTGTGATGACGTTAGCCTTAGACTCAAGATTTCTTGTGCTATTATTCAAAATTCAGACAATACATTACAGGGGGTGAGGGTATGCCTGGGTATGTCTGAAACTGGTGGGGACAGGCCTGACAGAAATCTGTTTGCCAAGGGCCTGAGGACCACCGAGGGCCGTTTAAGCTCTGTCCACTGATAAGTCTGATGTCTGGATTTGTCAGGGTAACTGGATGTGGGAGTGATGAGAACAAAAGCCATATTTTTGCAGGTAAGAAGTCATATCACATAATGAACTTGATCCAGTGTCCAGTCCTTGGAATTTAGAGGAAGCAGAGATTCTGAATCTATGTGTTGATTCTTAATCATCTCTATTCCAAGCTACTTAAGTTTCTATTACTGCTGTAACAAATTGCCACAAATTAGTGGCTTAAAACAAAGTTATGCTCTTACAGTTCTAGAGGCCAGAGTTTGAAATGAGTTGTACTGGGCTAAAATCATGATGTAGGCAGGTGAGCTCCCTCCAGAGGCTCTGGGGAGAATCTATCTTCTTTGCCTTTTCCAGCCTCCAGAACTGCATTCCTTGGCTCAAGGTCCCTTCCTTTAACTTCGAAGCCAGTAGTGTAGCATCTTCTCTCTGTGACTGCTTCTATCCCATTGCCTCCTTCTCTTCTGTCTTAATTCTTCTTATGCCTCCTTTTCATAAGGATACTTGTTCTTGCATTTAGAGACTACCTGGATAATCCAGGCACCCCTGTCTCTGGTTTACAGATCTGGCCAGTAGGAGGCACAGACAGGAGATCAGAGAGCAGAAGGAGAGAGAAGTCAGAGTATTTGTGCCTCCTGCTCCCTGCCTATTTTGCTGTGGTTCTGGCAATGACCGTGCCCTTCTAGAACTATAGCTGATGTCACACAGCCCTTTGCAATGAGTCTAACTCTTATGAAGTCCTGTTCACCATTTCTAACCCTTGTTCCTTCAGCCTTGGGTGGGGTTGTCTTGCTTCTGTTGATAGCCATGGATGCCTCAGCATCCCTGTTGGCCACTTTAACCCTGCCCGTACTACAGAAATGGTCCCTTCTGTAAAACATCCCTTCAAAAATCCTAGATAAGTATGCTGTTTGCTTCTTGCTGGATTCGTGACTGATGCAGAACTCGAGGACTTCTCCCTCCCATAATACCCTAGATTCTCCTTTGTTAAAACAGTGGCAATTACAACAATTTGTACAGAGTGACTGTTTGTTTGTTTGTTTATAAACCCTTTGAGGGTGGTGCCAAATCTAAGCCATCTGTAAGCATAGTGTGGTGTTTGATGCACAGTAAGCTTTCAATAAGTGTGCATTAAGTGGCGCATTTTGTATCTTTTACTTGGCTTCCTAGTCAGGCAACTGTCTCAGTCAGAATGAGATAGATTGTGCTGCTATAACAAACAACTCCAACATCTCAATGGCTGAAAACCACACATGTGGTTTTTCACTCTGCTACGTGTCCAGCAAGGGTTAGCTGGGGATCATTCCCCATAAATGTTGTCATCATCCTGGGCCACAAACTGATGGCACAGCTAATATTCACATGGAACATTAGGGATTACCAAAAAGGAAAGACTATGGCAAAGAGCAAACTGGCTCCTAGAACTTCCTCCTGGAAATGCCACATATTGCTCTGCTCAAAGAAAGTTGTGTGGCCACACCTAATTTCAAAAGGAAGTAAAGCTTAGCCCTCCCACAAAGATGGGAAGCTGATGTTAATACAAATCCTGCACAGGAACAAAATCTCACTTGTGCTCTAATGTGTCATCCAGGCTTTTCCATTCCTCTGGACAACTCGTCCTTTTGCTCATGCCTGCCACTCCCCTGGCATACTGAAACCACCATGGCAGCCGTAAGTGTCTGCGCGTCAGCTACATTTCCAGAGCCATGAAGTGCTCATTTCAGAACTCTCTTGTTTAGAGTCTGTCATCAGCAAAGTTGAGCGGAGGAGGGTTTGTAATACTGGTTTCTCAAAGTGTTGGTTTCTGAGGTCAACTATTTTCATAATAATATAAAGATATTATTTGCCTTTCCACCCTCATGCTCCTATGGCTGTACAGAGGAATTTCCCACAGGTTACCCAATCGTGATTTCACAACAAATTAAATGCAAAAGCAGATATGAGAATCCAGCTGCCTTCTACTAAGCCTGACATTAAAAAGATTTGCAAAAATATACCACAATGCTACTTTTCTATTTTTTTGAAAATAGTTTTTTAATAAGTGCTACATTACCATGTAATAGGTATTATTGCCTTATTTTAAATGAGTTAAATATTTTTAAATGTTTTTAGTTTTAATTTCTAATATGGTAAATATAAGTGAAATAAATTGATATGGTAAATAGATATTAAATAAATATAACACACATAAGCAAAAATTTCTTGGGGTCTTTGAGGCTTTTCAAGAGTATAAAATGTTCCTGACAAAAAGTTCAAGAATTGCTTCCTCATCTTCTGGAGACCCAGAGACAGCCTAATAGTGCTTTGTAACTGCTCTGTGTCCACATGATTCTCTCCAAATCATTGAAAATAAAATAAACTCATGCCAACTCCCTTATTTCCCTGGGCTCCTGAAATGGGCTACCTGTTTTGCTAAGAGGGTAGTGGTGGGATGTTGGCTTCAGGAGTCCTCCCAGGCAGACCAAGTTCAATGCAGGAGCCCCATGCTGGGGATCAACCCCACACTTCACATCTAATCTCTGCCACTCAGTCACTCTCTCTCTCTCTACTGACTTAAATTTCTTGTCGGTTAGAAATCATAAACAGATCTTCAGCTTTGTTGGGATAATTAAGTTATATAATGTGTAAGCAAGTGCTCTGTTGTTTTTATGATATTGTTTAGGAGCTAGAGTGCCTTACGAGAGTCACTGAAGCCATCCTTTTCCCATGTAAAAGAAATTACAGAGATTGATTTCTTTAGGTCTATTAAGCCTCTGGTAGAGCTTTATTAGAATTAGGTAGTTGTCATAAGGGATTTGTGAGTTCATTATAAACCACAAATATGCCAATCAAATTAGCTTAACTTTTCCAAGAATAGGTAACCAAGAAAAACAAAGGGAAATGGGATAGATATAATAATGAGTTGGGAAGATTCAGAAGGCACAGGGATTGCAAAGAAGGATGGGACCCAGTAGGGCCCCACTACCAGGGAGTCCTGAGATCCTTGGTGTCTGGAAGAAGAGGGGAATGTGGGAAGGCACTGAGAACCTTCTTCTGAGATCTTCCCTGGTCTTTTGCAGACCAGTCCTTCATCTCCATTATAAAGTCACCCTGAACAAGTTTTCCTGCTAGTCTCCTTCGGAGTAGATGGTGGTTTGAAATAGGTTCTTGAATTATTAACTACTACTCACTTCAAAAGGTGGAACCTAGTCCCCCTTCCCCTAATTGTGAGCTAAACTTAGGAATTCTAGTAAATGAAATGTGGCAAAAGTGATGGCTTTAGGCTTCTGAAGATAGTTAATGAAAGACAATGTAGCTTCCTCCTTGCTCTCTCTTGAGTCACTCACTCTGGGAGAAGCCAGCTGCTACTTTGGGAGCAGCAGTTTGGAGAGGCTCATGTGGCCAGGAACTGAAACTTCTTACCTACAGCCAGTGAGGAACTGAGGCTGCCGGCCAACAGCCACATGGCTGAGCCATCTTGGATGCAGGTCCTCCGAACACAGTGCAAGCTTCAAATGCCTGCAATCTCATGAGATACCCAAGCCAGAAACACCCAGCTGTCCCCTGACAGATTCCTGAGCCTTAGAAACTGTGAGATAATGAATGTTTGTTGTTTTAAGCAACTACATTTGGAGTAACTTTTCCCACAGCGATGGATAGTTAATGTTACCAGGCTGATGGTGTCCATTTGCCTGTGCACATCAAAGCCCTGTAAACAGGATTTTGCAGCCAAGAAAGAAAACGTTTTATTAGTTGAGGAAATGGCACCACGCCAGGAGTCACAGGCAGGCTGGTGCTCAAAGACCTGGCTCACCAACGGCTTCCAGGGGATGGGTTACATAGGATAAAAATCATTAATCATAGTGACTAAGGGAGTTAGGGTTGTGGTCTATACTGATTGGTCGGCATTAGGGTAGAGGGTAGTTGATCATTGCATCTGGTCCTGATGTCAGCCATGGGGTCACTTTGTCTGGTTTGGTTCTACTTTCCTGGGTCTGGAGCTGAAACACAACTGAGGCCTAGATGTTATTTTTAGTTTAATTGAAAACTAAGTCTCTGTGATCAATAAACCTGAGGCTTTGTTCCTAAATTTGTTTAATGTTGACCAGGGCTTCATTGTCCCAGGGGCTTAATGAATAAGAGAGTAGGCATACAAGGAAAGAAGAAAGCAGATGAGTCAGGGTGCTGAATGAGGCCAGTTTGAATCAAACGGAAAGAAAGGAGAAAAAACAATATTAAAGAAATTAAGTTTCTGCATGGTTACATCAATACAGTGTATGAATTCCTCCTGTGAACTACTATTTCTTTAAAGATATTA
>VMDR010015735.1:0-15409 GCA_007922815.1 Macrotus californicus | reverse complement strand
ATCTCACCTCCCTCCCTTGCTCCCACCCTCTGTGTTGGTTATGTCCATGTGTCCTTTATAGTGGTTCCTGGAAACCCTTTCCCCCACTGTCCCCTCCCTCCTCCCCTCTGGCTATTGTTAGATTGTTCTTAATTTCAATGTCTCTGGTTATATTTTATTTGCTTTTTTCTTTTGTTGATTATGTTCCAGTTAAAGGTGAGATCATGTGGTATTTCTCTCTCACCACCTGGCTTATTTCAGTTAGCATAATGCTCTCTAGTTCCATCCATACTGTTGCAAAGGGTAGGATCTCCTTCTTTCTCTCTGCTGCGTAGAATTCCATTGTGTAAATGTACCACAGTTTTTTGATTCACTCATTGACTGATGGGCACTTAGGTTGCTTCCATCACTTAGCTATGGTAAATTGTGCTGCTATAAACATTGGGGTGCATAGGTTCTTTTGGATTGGTGTTTCAGGGCTCTTAGGGTATAATCCTAGCAGTGGAATTGCTGGGTCAAAAGGCAATTCCATTTTTAGTTTTCTGAGGAAATTCCATACTGTTTTCCACAGTGGCTGCACCAGCCTACAATTCCACCAACAGTGCATTAGGGTTTCCTTTTCTCTGCATCCTCTCCAACACTTGTCTGTTGATTTGTTTATGATGGCCATTCTGACCGGTGTCAGGTGGTATCTCATGGTGGTTTTAATTTGCATCTCTCTGATGGCTAGTGATGCTGAGCATCTTTTCATATGTCTCTGGGCCCTCCATATGTTCTTCTTGGAGAAGTGTCTGTTCAAGTCCTTTGCCCATTTTTTAATTGGGTTTTTGGTCTTCCTGGAGTGGAGTCGTGTGAGTCCTTTATATATTTTGGAGTCAAACCCTTGTCCAAGATATCATTTGCAAATATATTTTCGCATACAGTTGATTCCCTTTGTTTTCTTTAGCCATGCAGGAGCTTTTTATTTTGATGAGGTCTCATTTATTTATTCATTCTTTTATGACCCTTGCTTTAGGGGACACATCAGTGAAGATGTTGCTGTGTGGAATATCTGATATATCTTGCCAATGTTTTCCTCTAGGACTTTTATGGTGTCATGGTGTATTTAAGTCTTTTATCCACCTTGAATTTATTTTTGTGTATGATGTAAAGTTGGTGATCAAGTTTCATTTTTTTTGCATGTAGCTGTCCAGATCTCCCAACACCATTTGTTGAAGAAACTATTTTTACTACATTTTATACTTCTTCCCCCTTTGTCGAATATTAATTGATCATAGAGACTTGGGTTTATTTCTGAGCTCTCTGTTCTGTTCCATTGGTCTACATGTCTGTTCTTATGCCAGTACCAGGCTGTTTTGATTACAGTGGCCTTGTAATACAGTTTGATATCAGGTATTGTGATCCTTCCTGATTTGTTCTTCTTTCTCAAAATTGCTGCAGCTATTCGGGGTCATTCATGGTTCCATATAAATTTCTGAAATGTTTGTTCTATATCTGTGAAATATGTCATTGGTACTTTAATAGGAATTGCATTGAATCTATAAATCGCTTTGGGTAGTATGGCCATTTTGATGATGTTAATTCTTCCTATCCATAATAATTACTTTCTTGTACTATATGCAGAGTTTTTTAAAAAATATTTTATTTATTTATTTTTAGAGAGAGTGGAAGGGAAAGAGAAAAAGAAGTAGAGAAACATGGATGTGTGGAAGAACATTGATTGGGTGCCTCTTGCACATGCCCCAACTGGGACTGAGCCCACAATCTAGGCATGTGCCCTTACCAGGAATTGAACTGGTAACCTTCTGCTTTATGGAATGATATCCAACTAACTGAGCCACACCAGTTAGGACACAGAGGGACTTTGAAATATTTCTGTAAAACAAAATTTAAACATACATAATATGTTACTCTTAATGCTACAGTCTTTCAAATGTATCTGTAGAAAGAGTAAAAACATAGCTGAAGTAATAGTATCTGAGATTTGTACCTGAAATTTAAGTTCTTGGAAACTTCATTGTCTGGCATGAAATAACTAATTATTATTATTGTCATACAATGCTGGTTGTACAATTATCACCTGTTCAGAGAAACTTGCTCTGAGGAAACTTGCTCTGAGGAAATTCTTAACTTTGGCTTAAAATACTAAGAAGGAAGAAGCAGAATATTCCCTGTGTTAACTTATTTTTTTGATCCTTACTCAGCCTTTGGAGTGTCATCCTCATTTCTGCTCATGAGAAACCTGAGGCTCAGAGAGATCCTGCTATTTACCCAGGGAGTGGTAGAACCAGAATTTAAAAGCAGGGAGTTTGTCTCCAAAGCTCTAGCTCTTCAACTGTAGGGATGCTATTATTGTGTAACAAATGAGCCCTAAAGGTAGCAGTTTAATGCAATAAGCATTTGTTATCTTCAGTGGTTTCTGAGAGTCAGTAATCCAGAAGTGACTTGGTTGTTCACGGGGGCTACCATCATCTCAAGGCTTGAAAGTGGCTGGAGACACTGCTTCTAAGTTCACTCAGATTGGTGGCAGTTTTCAATACCTTGTTGGCGCTTGACTAGAGGTCTCTGTTGCTTGCTATGTTGACTTTCCATAGCTTGTCTGAATGTCCTCACAAAATGGCAGCTGGCTTTTTTTTCTGTGAATAATGAATGAAAGGCCAATAAAGAAATCACAGTATTTTATTTTTATCTTTTTAAAGATTTTATTTATTCATTTTTAGACAGAGGGGAAGTGAGGGAGAAAGAGAGAGAGAGAAACATTGATCAGTTGCCTCTTGCTCACCCGCTACTGGGGACCTGGCCTGCATCCCAGGCATGTGCCCTGCTGGCTAAGAATCAGACAGGCAACCTTTTGGTCCACAAGCTGGCACTCAACCCACTGAGCCATACCAGCTAGGGCAAGAAGTCATAGTATTTTAAAATCAAATGTTGGATGTAACATATCATCACTTCTAACATATGCTGTTGGTCACACAGACCAACTGTGGTAGAGTGTGGGAGGAGATTACACAAGGTGTGAATACCAGGAGGTGGGAATCATTGGGGGCCATCTTGGAGGTTGGCTATCACAGATACTTGGGCTTATTCTTTGGGGGCCCATGAAGCCCATTCATGTCTACTCTGCACTGCCTATGTACTTTGTACTGTCCAAGCTGATATAATATTTCTCTACAGCTTGCTTCTGAAGCTCCATCCTGAGCATAGAAAGAGCAGAGGACCCAATCTTCCTGTAATAAAAAATCATTTTTTCTCTAAGAACTTGTTCATATTCATAATTAGGCCTGAAACATGAACTTCCAGTATATACTTGTAGATAAGGCAATATAACCTCTAGCAGGAAGGTCAGTTTGGGGTTTGAAGAGGTTGGACTCAAGGATCAATCCCTTGCTGCCACTTACTAGGTGTCTGACATTGGAAACCTACTTCTCTGAGCCTTTTCTGAGCCTGTACTGTAAGAAATGGCTAATAATATCTACCTCATAGGCTTTTAAAACAAATGATAAACAGAGATGAAGCACAATGTACAAAATTGTGCTTTCCAAAGGTGTGCCACTAACTTGTGTGGACACATATCACCTCCTAAGTGCTCTTCTGCCAGATAGATGGGGTCTGTGTTTCTTTCTCTTGGATGAAATTTTGGCAGATCTGCACCCATCAGTGGAATGTAGCCAAAGTGATGCTGCAATGATTTATTCTAGGGCTAGATCATAAAGGCAGTAAGGTTTTCACTGGTTCTCTGTCTTTGGATGCTTGCCCTTCGATCCTAGGCCAGGTTACATAGCAAGGCCACATATGAGTGTTTGAGCTTGCCCTTAGTCAGCAGCCAGCATCTACCATCTACATGAGAATGAACAGTCTTCAAATGATTCCAGCCTCCAGTCTTTAAATGTTTCAGTTGAGGTCCCAGGCAGCCTGGAACAGAGATAAGCCACTCCTACTGTGCCCTCTGAATTCCTGGTCCACAAAAAATGTGACAAATAATACACAATTATTGGTGTTGTAAGCCACAGAGTTTTGGGAGTAACTTGTTATGCAGTAAAGATAATATCTATAAAAAATTGTCCTAGTACAGTATCTGAAAATAGGTGATGAATAAATTCTGGGTTATACATTTTTTAAAATGTGCCTCATTGCAAGATATTTTCAAAAAGCTGGGCCAATGCAAAGGCATTTCAGACTAGAGTGTTAAACACCATAATACAGCAGAAAGTAAAGAGAAAGAAAAAATTTAAGATAACTATAGCTACTTCAATTTGGTAACAAATCACAGCGTAAAGAGGAATAACTTCTGACAACCAATACATAAAAGAGGAGGAAGAAAAGGATGGAACCTGTACAGGCAAATAAAAATAAGATGCTATCAGCAGAAAAAAAGGACTATTTTATCTATGAGACATTTTACATAAACTACATGGTAATCACAAAATAAAAATCTAGAGCAGAGATATGAAACATAACAAAAGAGAAAACTGAGAAAAATGTCATAGAAAACCACCAAACTAAAATAACAAACAGAAAGAAACACCAGGGAAAAGACACAATGGAGATAGAGAACAAACAGAAAACAAAAGATAAAGTGGCAGTAGTAAGCCCTCAAATATCAATAATTACCCTAAATGTAATATGATGAACTCATCAATCAAAAGGCACAGAATGGCTGAATGGATTAGAAAACAAGATCCAACTATATACTGCCTGCAAGAGACTCATATCAGCTGTAGACGAACATACGTTCAAAGTAAAGGGGTGAAAGATGATACTTCAAGAAATAGTAACCAAAAGAAAGTGGGTATAGCTATATTTATTTCAGACCAAATAGATTGCAAGCCAAAGAAAAAGGGTTAGATGAGACAAATGTGGGCTTTATATAATGATAAGGGGACAATCCATCAAGAAGATGTAACATTTATTAACACATATGCACCCAACATAGGAACACCAAACTGTGTAAAGCAATTGTTAACAGACCTAAAGGGAGAAATTGACAGCAACATAACAACAATGGGAGACTTTAACATCCTACTTACATCAATGGATAGATCATCTATACAGAAAGTCCACAAGGAAACAGCAGCCTTAAATGACATATTAGACCGGATGTAATTAATATATATATTATATATAATACCTATTATATATATGACTTTTTATCCAAAGCAAAAGAATATACATTCTTCTTAAGTGCACATGAAACATTCTCAAGAGTAGACCATATATTGGGACACAAAACAAGTCTGAATAAATTAATGAAAACTGAAATCATATTAAGCATCCTTTCCCACCACAACAGTGAGAAACTAGAAAGCAACTGCAAGAAGAAAACTGGAAAAAATCACAAGTATGTGGAGATTAAACAGCATGCTACTGAACATACTATTAGGTCCACAAGGAAATCAAAGGAAAGATAAAAGAATACATGGAGACAAATGAAAATAAAAATACAACATACCAAAATCTATGGGACAGCAAAAGCAGTTGTAAGAGGGAAGTTTGTAGCAATACAAGCCTACCCCAAGAAACAGGAAGAGTATCAGATTAATAATCTAACCTATACCTAAAATGAACTGGAAAAAGAAGAACAAATGAAGCCC
Organism: Macrotus californicus; assembly: GCA_007922815.1. Taxonomy (NCBI): domain Eukaryota; kingdom Metazoa; phylum Chordata; class Mammalia; order Chiroptera; family Phyllostomidae; genus Macrotus; species Macrotus californicus. Next base: position 9,839 of record VMDR010015735.1, on the reverse strand, counting down.
AAAGTCAGTAGAAAGAAAGAAATAATAAAAATCAGAGTGGAAGTAACTGAAATAGAGACTAAAAGGATAATAGAAAAGATCGATGAAACTAAACATTGGTTCTTCAAATGGATAAACAAAATTGACAAACCTTTATCTAGACTTGCAAGAAAAAGAAGGCTTAAATAATTAAAACTAGAAATGAAAGAGGAGAAGTTACAATGAATATCACAGAAATACAAAGGATAACAAAAGGCAACCATAAACAGCTATATGCCAACAAATTAGAAAAGCTAGTGAAAATGAATAAATTTTTAGAATTGTACAACTTTCCAAGATTGATCATGAAGAAATAGAAAATCTGAATAGACCAATAACTAATAGTAAGGAGACTGAAACAGTAATCAAAACCTCCCAAAGAAACAAAAGTCCAGGACCAGACACTTCACTGGTAAATTCTACCATATATTCAAAGAAGATTTAATGCCTGTCCTCAAACTCTTCCAAAAACCCAGAGTTGGGAGCACTTCCCAATTCATTTTATGAGGTTACTATTACCTAAATATCAAAATCAGACAAGGACAACTCACACTAAAATGAAAATTACAGGCCAATATATCTGATGAACATAGATTAAAAATTCTCAACAAAATACTAGCAAACCTAATACAACCATACATTAAAAGATCATATACCATAATCAAGTGGGATTTATTCAAGGGATGAAGGATGATTCAGCATTCACAGATCAATCAATGTGATATATCACATTAACAAATTGAAGAATAAAAATCATATGATCATCTCAATAGATGCAGGAAAAGTATTTGACAAGATTCAAATTCCTTTATGATAAAAATTGTAAATATAATGGGTGTAGAAGGAATGTACCTCAACATAATAAAAACCATATAGGATAAACCCACAGCTAATACCACAGTCAGTAGTGAAAAAGTAAAAGCTTTTCTCTTCTAAGGTCAGGAACTAGACAAGGATGCCCACTGTAGCCGTTAATATTTAACACAGTATTAGAAGTCCTAGCTAGAACAATAAGGCAAGAAAAAGAAGTAGAAGGCACCCAAATTATAAAGGAAGAAGTAATGCCATTGCCATTTGTGGATAGCATGATTTTATATATAGAAAACCCTAAAGACTCCACCAAAAAACTCTTCGAAATAATAAACAAATATAGTAAAATTGTTGGGTACAAAATCAATATTCAAAAATTTGTTGCATTTCTTGACACCAGCAGTGAAAAATCAGAAAGAGAAATTAAGAAAACAATTCCATTTATAATTAAAACTAAAAATAAAATATACCTAGGAATAAATTTAAACGAGAAAGATGCAAGGCCTGTACACTGAAAACAGTGAGACGGTGCTGAAATTGAAGAAGACACAAAGAAATGGAAAGACATCCCATGTTCGGGGACTAGAAAAATTAATGTTGTTAAAATTTCCGTATTAGCTGAAGCAATCTACAGGTTCAATGCAATTCCTGTCAAATCCTCAACGTTTTTCACAGAATAAAACAAAAAATTCTAAAATGTGTATGGAACTTCAAAAGACTCCAAATAGCCAAAGCAATCCTGAGAAAAAAAAACCAAGCCAGAGTTATCACACTCCCTGCTATCAAACTATACCACAAAGCAGTATGGTACGGGCAGAAAAATAGGCACACAGATCAGTGGAGCAAAACTGAGAGCTCAGAAATAAACCCACAGGTATATGGATAACAAATTTATAACAAAGGAGTCAAGGCAAATGCCATGTGATTTTACTCACCTGTTGAATATAAAAACAGAAACAAAACAAAACAAAAGCAAACTTACAGAAGCCTACAGCAGATTGGTGCTTACCAGTGGGGAGTGAGAGGTAGACGGAGGATGAAACAGGGAAAGGGGCTCAACTGTATGGTAACGAATGGAAACGAGACTTTTGGTGGTGAGCACGATTTGGCACACACAGATGTTAATTTATAATGTTGTACACCTTAACTTACACAGCATTATGAACCAATGTTACCTCAACAAAAAGTAAGATTCAAAAAAAAAAGCTGGGACAAATCTCTGTTTTTTTCCAAGCCAACTGTTTCTTGTAGGGTTTTCGGGAAGGGACTGTTTGATTTTGTTTTCTCTGCTTTCTTTTACAGGTAAGATTACTTACTCTTGTAACTGTGAAAGGACCCACACCCATGTCTCGGCTACCTGTCATTGTGAAAGCCAAACTCACGAGACAGGTGCTAAGGAGAAAAAAAGTGGTTCATTTGCGTTGCTGGCAATTCATGAAGATTGTGGGAATTTTTGTCCTCAAAAACCACCTTTCCAATGTCAATGCATGCAGAAGCTTTTATAAGGATGGAGAGAGAAAGCAGAACAAAGAGATCAGGGGGAGGGGATGTGAAGAGCTGCTTTTCCTGAGAAGAGGGAGCATAGGAAAGAGAGGGGCTGAGGGAGTATGACTCCTTGAGCTTCCTCCCCTTCTCCTCTTCTTTTGGTGCCCTGTCTTCAAACAGGAATTTGTAAATTTACTACTGACACCTGTGGATCCTCCTGGCTGGTACCAAGCAGCCTTTTCTCCCTAGACAGACTTCTCTAAACTATAAAAAAAAGACTAGATTAGAAATGAAAACACAGGGCTTTATTTACATACTCTAACATGATTTCACTTATATTTGGAATCTAATGAACAAACTGAACTAACGAGCAAAATAGAGACAGTTTCACAGATGGAGAGCAGGCTGACAGCTCTGGCAGGGAGATTAGGGAGTGGAGGGACGGAGGAAAAAGGACACATGGACATGGACAGCAGTGTGGTGATTGCGGGGTGGGGTGGGGGGGAGTGGAGTTTAAGGGGTAAATGGTAATGGAAAAATACAATAAGAAAATAAATTTAAAAGAGAAAAAAAAAAATAAAACAGGGTTGGCTGCAGCCTTGAGAAAAAGCAGAATATATACCCTTTATCACTAAATGGAAATGTTAAGACCTGGTTACATTCTGAGTATAAAGCATAAAAGAGCAGTTTTTAGTTCTCAGTCTGCTGAGTGGTCTCATGAATTTCCAGTCCCCAGCAGGGGTTAGAGCCACAGCTGTTTCTGGATCTGGTTTATCTTTTGCTTCACTGATTCATTTAAACTGTATCTCAGTGCTAATCAATAGACACCGAAGTTGTTCACATTTACTCCTTGCTCTACCCACAAATGAAAATTAGAATCACGTACACTTTTCTGATATTTCCCTTCTTTTAAAAGCATAACCTTGACTTACCAGGCCAAGACAGGCACAGACGAAGAGAAGGGCCTAGGTTGGAGTTGAAGAGCCACTGTACACAAGCCCTGGTGTCTTTCCAGGACTGTCACTTTGTCTGCCCTCCACGTGTCAGAAGGTAACACAAGAAGGTGCCTGTGTGCCTCTGTGTGTGTGTGTGTGTGTGTGTGTGTGTGTGTGTGTGTGTACCCGTGTGTGTAAGGGTGATGCAGAGGCTGTGGGGCCTCCTTTAAGTCCTGTGCACCTGGCTAGGGTCCCTGGCCTCTGGTGTTGCCCCAGGGCTGCTCAGCCAGCATTTGTAGGTAATGAAGGTAGAGAGCAGGAAAGGGGAATGTGTGGCCAGGGCTCTGGCCCTACCTGTTTTCTTTTACTGTGGTAAAATACACGTAACATACAATTTACCATTATACAACCTTAAGTGAACAATTCAGTGGCATTAAGTACATTCACACTGTTGTGCAATTTTCACCACTGTTTCACGTACAGACTTTTTTATCGTCCCAGACTGAAGCTCTGTGTCCATTAAACAGTAACTCCTTATTCCCCCTGGCCCCACCACTGCACTTTCTGTCTCTATGAACTTGACCCCTCTAGGTACATCATATAAGTGGAGTCATACAGTGTTTTTATTATTGGCTTATTTCACTTAGCATGTCTTCAATATTCATCTCTGTGTCAGAACTTCCTTTATTTTTAAAGCTGCATAATATTCCATTTTATGTACATATCTCATTTTGTTTATTCATGTATCTGCTGATGGACATTTGGGTTGTTTGCACCTTTTAGCTATTGTGAATAATAGTTTGGTGAGCATTGGTGCACAAACATCTGTATGATTATCTGTTTTCAGTTCTTTTAGGTAATTACCCAGAATTGCTAAATCATATGATAATTCCAGAGACCTGACCTTGAGTCTTCATTGTGTCTAAGGATCTATTTGCTAATGGAGTGGGACAGGGGTTTGCTCTTGTAGCACAGCATCCCTAGGGGCTATGCAAATTAAGCTCACTGTGATCCACCAGTATAAAGGTACTTTGTGTTTCCATTGAGAATTTACTTTGTGCCAGTTTCTGTACCGAGTATAGTGTTTCTTATACCACTCTGTCAGGTACATTTGATTATTATCCCTATTTTACAGATTAGGAAACTGAGGCATGGAGGTGTTTCATAAGTAGTTCCAGAGCACACATTGCAAGTTCTGAGCTAAAATTTGAACCCAGGCAGCTAAACAGAGTGATCATTAAATTAGTTGGCCAGGGTCGTATTTATTTACCTAGGAGAAATAAGTAGCTTATGTGGAGTAATTATGGTAAAAATTCAAAGACATAAGTTTAAAAGCTGCTGTAAGAAGCCTCGGTGGTCTAAGAGGATTTCTGTTGAGATCTCTCTTCCACATTTAAGTTAAAAATTTTTTTCTTAGCCTGTAAGGTATATGGGAGGACCTTGTATGTTGCATTCTACAAAGTTTTTTGGTTTTGTTTTTGTTTTTTAAATTCTCACCCTAGGATATGTTCATTGATTTTAGAGAGAGGAAGAGAGAGAAAAACATCCTTGCCCAGGGATGTAGCTTGCAACCTTTTGGTGTATGGGACAATGCTCCTGCAAACTGAGCACCTGAGCCACCAGGTGTTTTATGGTGTTTTTACAGTGTTTCTAGAGGGTAACCCTCTGGATTTAACAAATGTATTGTAGGGCATTGAAATTTGCAATGAAATGTACCACTAGATGGCAGTAAAAATCAAGTTTTAAACATCTAAATGCTTTCTAAATCTGTATGTAAACAGATTGCTTTTCCAAAGTTCACATTAAGCTACTTCACTTTTACGAAGCACCTACATTAGTACTTGCTTTTGCTAACTGAAAGATATCTAAAGAGGGTTTTTGCTTTAATGAAAAAGGGTAAAAAGGGAAAATAGCATTCAGCATTTGTTTCACAGCAAGCCCTCACAGAAACAGCGCGCACCCAGAGCAGTGAAGAGTGGCACCACCAAGCTCCTTCCCAGGGAGCCACACTCAGCATCTCAGCGCCAAGCCCCATAGCTTTGACCTGTGTCTGTAAGCTTCTGTGCTTTATTTAACTCAATTTATTTTGTGCATCTGTTAGCAAGATGTATCCTAAGGTAACTGCTTCTTTGTTTTATGCCAGGGGTGTTCAATCTTTTGGCGTCTCTGGCCAAACACTGGAAGGAGAACACAGTAAATACACAAATGCTAATGAAAACTGATGAACAAAAAAAGGCTCTGTGCATAATTTTCATGATATCTGTCACAATAGATAAACAAAAAATAACCCTAAACATAATAACCCTAATTATGCAGCGGCCCTTTCGATAATCTTTTAAAATCATCGAGCAGTTTCCAAGTTTGTGATCACTAATATAGAAAATGTACATATCTAAATAAAATATTATGGATTTTTAAAAATATTTTTTATTATAAAAGTAAAATAAAGAGGGCAACATTAAACTAGTGGGATGTTTGACATCATATTTGAGAAACTAGTGCATCAGTATCTGGTTTGAGAGAAGTAGTTGCAATTCTCAGTGAGTTCTCAAGGTGCTCATCAGGTATTTTGCTTCAATTTTACTCTTAATGTGTTTCACTCTTGAAAATAGTTGTTCGCAAATGTAGGTGCTGCCAAATAGTGATGACATGAATAAGACATGATTGTGAAGCAAAGGATAGGTGTCTCTGGGAAGGTAGGGCCTAGAAAAGTCCAGTAAGGAGACACGAAAAAATTTTTCTTTCTAAAATGTGTGTGTGTGTGTGTGTGTGTGTGTGTGTATGTATATATATATTATTGATTATGCTATTACAGTTGTCCCATTTTCTTCCTTCCCTTTATTCCCCTCCACCCTTCCCTCCAGCATTCTGCCCACCGCTTCTCGCTTAGTTGATATCCATGGGTAGTACATATAAGTTCTTTCGCTTCTCCATTTTCTATACATTCTTAACCTCCTCCTATTATTTTGTACCTACCATTTATGCTTCTTATGACTTGTACCTTTTCCCCTATAACTATTCCCCCTCCTTGCTAAGAACCCTCCATGTAATCTCCAGTTCTGTGATTCTGTTTCTGTCCTAGTTGTTTGCTTAGTATGTTTTTCTTTTTGCTTATGTTTTAGGTTCAGTTGTTGATAGTTGTGGCTTTTTTGTCATTTTACTGTTCATATTTTTGATCAAATTCTTTTTCTTAGATTAAGTCCCTTTAACATTTCATATAATAAGGGCTTGGTGATGATGAACTCCTTGAACTTGACCTTATCTGGGAAGCACTTTATCTGCTCTTCCATTCTAAAGGGTAGCTTTGCTGGTTAGAGTAATCTTGGATGTAGTTCCTTGCCTTTCATGACTTGGAATACTTCTTCCCAGCCCCTTCTTGCCTGCAAGGTCTCTTTGGAGAAATCAGCTGATAGTCTTATGGGCACTTCTTTGTAGGTAACTGTCTCCTTTTGACTTGCTGCTTTTAAGATTCTCTCCTCATCTTTAAACTTGGTTAATGTAATTATGATGTGCCTTGGTGTGTGTTTCCTTGGGTCTAATTTCTTTGGGACTCTCTGGGCTTCCTGGACTTCCCAGAAGTCTATTTCCTCTGCCAGATTGGGGAAGTTCTCCTTTATTATGTTTTCAAATAAGTTTTCCATTTCTTGCTCTTCCTCTTCTCCTTCTGGCACCCCTATGATTTGCGTGTTAGAGTACTTAAAGTTGTCCCACAGATTCCTAAGCCTCTCCTCATTTTTTTTGAAATCTTGTTTCTTCATTTTGTTCCAGTTGGACGTTTATTTCTTCATTTTGTTCCAAATTGTTGATCTGAGTCCTGATTTCCTTCCCTTCACTGTTGGTTCCCTGTATATTTTGCTTTATTTTATGGGTAGGCCTTGTTTCTTCCTTCATTTTGCGACCAAGCTCAATCAGTTCTGTGAGCATCCTGATTACCAGTGTTTTGAACTCTGCATGTGATAGGTTGTCTATCTCCTCGTTGCTTAGCTGTTTTTCTGGAGTTTTGATCTGTTCTTTCATTTGGGCCATATTTCTTTGTCTTGGTGCACCTATTATGTTGCAAGGGGGCAGAGCCTTAGGTATTTGTCAGGGTGGGGCAACCCTCTTGGCTGCGTTGTGGCGCTGTATGTGGTGGAGGGGTCAGAGAGGGAACAGTGCCTCTAGCTTGCTCTGCTCTAGCCCCGCTTTCCTACATACTTTCCTGTGAGACTAGGAGGTTCTCCTGCTGTCACAATCCCTGCAGTATTTTAGAGCTAGTTTTGAGTCGTTAGTTTACCATTCAGCCAGCCCTGCCTTGCCCTTGCGGTCTGCCACCTTGCCGTGCGTCCTCTCTGCTTGGCTGCCCATCTCCCATTTCTGCACCTCCTACCAGTCTGGGTGAATGTTTCTTTAACTCCTTGGTTGTCGGAGTTCCATGGAGTTCGATTTTCTGGTACTTCTGATTGTTTATTGTTTTTAAATTGGTTGTTATCCTTCTTTTGGTTGTGTGACGAAGCGAAGTGTTTCTACCTATGCCACCAACTTGGCTATGCAGAAAATAAATTTCTCTCACTCTCTGTTTCTTGAAACACTTCCCTCCCACTCAACTTCCAAAAAACCCCATTTCCTAGGTTCCTCTTAGTCTCCTTTGCTGGCTTTTGTCCTCTGCTCTACTTCTAAAGTCAGAGTGGTCTAGGCTTGGCCTGTGGTCTTCTTCTATGTTTGTTTATTCCTCCTAAATGATCACATCCAGTCTCAGAACTTTTAAGAGCTATCTATTTGCCATTTGTATTAAATCTGGGTTTCTAGTCTGGACTTCTCCCTAGAACTCCACAAATCTACAACTGACTGCCTGTGTAACTTGACATCTCCACTTGAATTTCTAATAAACAACTTGAATTTACACTTCACAGAAAATATTTTTTGGATTTTCATTTCCCAAACCTCCTCCTCCTCTTCTTCCTATCTCAGTAAATGTCACCCCCATCCACTCTCAGAGCAAAAATTATTAATTCTTTTTCCTCATCTTCTATGTTCAATCCATCAAGAAGTGTCATATTGCAAAAACACATATCTGTAGTAGATGCTGCAAGCTACCTGCCAGAACCCTCTTCAGGACCAGAGGACTTCTTCCCCAGTTACTGGATGTACTGCCACCTCTTAGCCCTCTGTCCTCTCTGGAAATTGCTCTCTGCTGAAGAGAGCCACCACACCCAATGTCACACACCATATACAGTGACTGATGCTGGAGGCCTGACAGGCTCATGAATGCAGGACAACTCTGAAAAGTTATCCCAGGTTCTGTGTTCCTTGGAGCTGGCAGAGGCCTTCACTGAGACTGCATCACAGCCCACCTTCTTCTGCCCATGCTGCTTCCTTCCTTTCCCCTTACTTTCCTTTCACAGGTGTTGGTCCTGAGAGCCTTGCATAATAAACTTCACCCTGACCTTTCTCAGAGTCATCTTCCCAGGAAAGCCATTCTGCAGCTCTCTCCCAAATTTATCTCCTTCTTTCCATCTCCGCTCTGACGATTCCAGCTTGAGCCACCACCTTCTTTCACTTTGACTACTGCAGTAGACTTTCCCCAGTCTCCCTGTTTCTACTCTTGACCCTACCATCCCTTTTCCTCATAATTGTCAGTTTTCTTTCTTTAAAAGAAAGATTCTATTTATTTATTTTTTTATAGAGAGGGGAAGGGAGGGAAAAGAGAAGAAGAGAAACATCAGTGTGGGGTGCCTCTCATGCACCCACTACTAGGGACCTGGCCCACAACCCAGGCATGTGCCATAGACTGGGAATCGAACCAGCAACCCTTTGGTTTTCAGGCTGGTGCTCAATCCAGAGCCACACAAGCAAGGGTGTGAGTTTTCTTTTTAACCATTCAATTAATTTTATCTTATTTCATTGGACCATATTTGATATATGTATAGAATTTAGGAAGCAAAAATCAAATGAATCTATGAACTTTCCACTCAACAAAGATCTGGAGCTATTGAAGTTGCCTATATAATTTTTCTTTTTCTTTTTTAAAATTTTATCCTCAACTGTGGATATATTTATTGATTCTTAGAGAGAGAGGATGGAAGGGAGAGAGAGAGATAGAAACATCAATTGGTTGCCTCCTGTACATGCCCCAACAAGGAATCAAACCCACAAGCTAGGTATGTGCCCTGAACGGGAATCAAATCACAACATTTCGGTGTACTGGACAATGCTCCAACCAACAGAGTCACCTAGCCAGCGCCGTGTACTTCTTGATCGCAATCCCTCTCTACTCCCTAGAAGCAGCCACAATCTTGAGATTTGTTTTTATAACTCCTTTGCTTCTATCTTTATAGTATTACCATCTAAGTATTTATCACTAAACAAATTATAGTTTAATTTTGTGTGCTTTTGGGGTTTTCAAAAATGGAGCCATAGTGAATATGCTGCAACTTGTTTTTTTCCTACTCTACATTATATATCTAATATAACATAATCATTTATTTTGGTGTTTGTAAATTAGGTTTATTCATTTCCATGCTTACAGTAGTAGTAAATTAATTAGCTGGAAAATTGTGCATAATCCATAATTTATTTATCTATTCTCTGTTGATGAACATTAGAGTTTTCTAT
>VMDR010015734.1:0-21967 GCA_007922815.1 Macrotus californicus | reverse complement strand
CTGATATAGCAATGAAAGGGAAATGCAGACAATGGAACTGTACTGATGTGAAATGCTTCCTTCTCTCATTCTCCTCCCACCTCCTCCTCACAACTAGATATTCATCCCAGAATACCGTTCTTTCTGATGATGGGATTCCATTATTACAATTAATACTGGCAGCTATTCTATAAGGATAAATGTGCAAAATAAAATAATCCTTTGATTTAAAAGATCCATTCAAAGAACATAGATTTAAAAGAAGAAGAAAGAAAATTGTATTTTAGGGATAAATAGCAGTCAACTTTTGTCCAGGGTAGTAGCAATCAAATGTAAATAAAGATCATTGAATGAAATCATTGAAATGCTTCCCCAGGAGGGACAAACAGTGTCAGTGGGTTGCTCAGGCTGTGAATTGTTGAAGAGTAGAAAATGGAAATCTAGTTAGTAGCCAGATATTTGGTGCTATGGAGATAGAAGGTATATATTGATAATAGAAATAACTATAGCTCCCTACTTTGAATGAAATATACACTTTTCTGGCTTTAAAATGCACTCATAAACAAAATCTCATTTAGGTTTCACAAAAACCCTGTGTGGTAGGCAAGTCAGTTATTACTAAGCCATCTTGCAGGTAACTAAACTCTGAGAGCAGTTTGCTTGCTCAAAATGACCCAATTAGTTAGTATTGGAGCCTCAATGTAGTCTAGGTTTTGTAAATCTAAACCTACTTTTTTCCCCTCAGCACCATAAAAAAAGTGACTGAAGGAGGGTACTATGTATGCAGGTCTCCATTATCCATGATCTCTCCACCATGATCTTTGCTGGATCAGGGAGAATGCACCAGAAGATACAGAGAGGAAATGGAAGATTAGAGACAAACATATGTCCTTATTTCCAAAACATGGAAATACATTGGGCTTGACAAAGTGCAAACTGATGGTTTGAACACCCACCCTAAGCACAATTCCAGAGCAATAAGTTGATGGAAAGGTTGGGAGATCCCTGAGAGAGCTGAGAGGCCTTATCTACCTTATCTTCAGTTATCTGGGGTTTGGTTTGGCAATTATTAAAGGGAAAGCAGTGATCCTAGAGCCGAGCACTCCTTTACTAGGCTACACTCCTGGTGGTGAGCAGCATCTTGGAGGTGTCCCCAAAAGGCCTCAGCTTCCTCATAATCTTTACCACTTGCCTCTAATTATTATTTACATAAGGAAATACAGGATGCATGCTCTACAAACAGCTTTAGGAGAAGTCTTCGGTACCCAGCCCCTCCATATCAATTGCTACCTCCCATATAGAAATTTTGGAACTGTCCCTATGTTAGACTAACCTCATTTTCTCCTACATTAAGTTTACTAGACCAGAAAGAGTTAGTAGATAAGAAGTATCTGGACTTGAGCAAGACATTTGTCAAATGTCTCTCTCTATATCCATGTGGAAAAGGCCAGTATAATTAGAAGAACTAGTTACTGGTTGAATGATTTTATCCAAAAGAATTCATATAAATCCAGAGTGAAATTTCTAGTCAGGTGCCTTAGGAAGGGAGAGGCAGTGAATTTATTATGTTTTTCCTTTTTAGTCTCAACCTCAAAAGGAGTGATAATGACTTTAATGGATATGAATTTTCATTTTCTATGTGTTTATTTTAGTCTGGCTATGAAAGACCTTTTCCCCCCTTTGGGAATGTTCCATGTAATTCCAGGAGCACAGTCAACCATTTTATTCCCACTCCACTAGCTACCTGTGTAGACACAGGTGAGGTGGGGTGTGTGTGTGGGGTGTCCATAAAGTATCCAGCCATAAAAAATATACATTTCTTGGAGAAGATACAAGATACAAGAAACATTGTACATAGGATAATGATATCTCAGTCCCCTTCAAAGTATGCACCTTGATACCTCACACAGTTCTCCCAGCATTTATTCCACTGTTCGAAACAGTCTGCAAAAATCCTTTGGTAGAATCGCCATTAGCTTCCTTGTTGTATTTTCCTGAATCTCACTGATGGTCTGAAATCTCTTCCCTTTCAAAGGCAATTTTAATTCTGGGAAAAGCCAGAAGTTGTAGGCACAAAATCTGGGCTGTAGGGGTGCTAGGTCACCTGGGTGATTTGATGTTTTGCCAAGAATCTCTGCATGACATCTAGTTCATGAGCAAGTGCTTTGTCATGATGAAGCTGCCAGTCACCAGTTGCCCATACCTACAGCTGTTTTTGTCATATTGCATCTCTCAACCAGTGAAGAACATTGAGGTAATACTCCTTATTAATTGTTTGGCCTGGAGAGGCATACTCATGATGGACAATACTTCCCAATCAAAAAACACAGTTAACATGGTGTTGACCTTGCTGTGACTTTGCTGTACCTTCTTCAGGCTTGGAGAACCAGGCTACTCCATTGGGACGACTGGACCTTTGTTTCTGGATCATAGCTGTAGACCCACAGTTCACCTCCAGGTATGACCTTCTTAAGGAAATCTGGTTCGCTGGTAGCAGTTTGAATCAAGTCATTAGCAACTGCAGCACAATGTTTCTTCTGCCCTGAGCAGAAGCCACAAAAAGAATTTTGCCACAACAGGTTTCATGCCAAGATCTTACATCAAAATCTTGGGCACAGTAGTTTTTGGGATCCCCAGATCAGCTTCTAGTTCTCTTGCTGTCAGTCACCAATCTTTGTTGATCAACATTCCCAGGTGTTCTGCTTGTTGTAGGCCTTCCAGAATGTAGATCACTTTCAATGGATTCTGGACCATCTTTGAAGGGTTTGTAGCTGCACTCATTGCATCACCCCCAAAAGCCTTCTGAATCATCCAAATAGTTTCTATGGAGGACTGTTCAAGCTTAATGCAAAATTTGATGCAGATTTGTTGCTCTACTTGCCCAGTCATTTTGAATGTGATGACCACACAGTGCACATGCTCACTCAGTGGCATCTACTGCCCCAGCTGACTAGCACAGTGAAGTCGTCGTTGTTCACACATGCGCATTCCTGTCCACTCTCCTTGGCTGCCAGGTTACATCGATGTTGCGCAAACCATTCTCAGTATATTACCAATGGCTGGACTTTTTCTGGACAGACTTCATATGGTCCAGGCTGGTCAATGGGAAGAGCCTGGAATCCCTGGAAACAGGAATTGGTGAGAACCTGTCTTGTATTCCAAAATCTATTCTACATTCCTTGTTTTCCTCTTAGTCGAGCAAGGTCAGGCATTATTCTTATTTAGTTTGGAAAGAAAAAAAACTGGTGGAGGGGCAGGGGCAGAGTTCTTTACATTTACTCAAATTCACACATTTAAAGTTTCTGAAAATAGATTCACACCCTGTGAAATTCTTTTTCCAAGCTCTTCATTCATGGTCAATATTTCCATTAGGCACACAAGGCACAGCACCTACAACCCATGATACTTTTAGGGAACTATAAAAAAAAAGTTTTGATTTATTTTAAAATCAGAAGAAAAAAAATAAATATAATAATAATGAATGTATAGTAATGATTTTAGTCCAGATTTTATCCACCTTTATACCAATGTAGTCATAAAATATATTTTAAAAAATGTTTATGGGAAAAGGGGCCCATGTGACAGAAGTGCCTGGGGTCTACAAAAGGCAGAATGCAGCCCTGTCTTCGTGCCCACTCTGTTTTGTCTAGTGCCTTGGCACCGTGCAAGGTAGGAGAGGGAATGCTTGGTGAGGGGTGCGTGGACCTCAGGAACAAAGGTGGGAGCAGTGAGGAATAGTGGAGGCAGAATAACGAAGAATAAGAATGGTGAGCAGAGCAGAGGTGCTGCATGGTGGCAACTCACACTGTGTGTTCACCTCCCTAAGACTTTTATTGTCCCCACGTCCTGAGGAATGCCATGGAGGAATTTCTATATTCCCTCATTCCCACATCGGCACATGTGGGGCTTTCACATATTTGTTTAGAATATGATCAGAAATGTTTCACTTCTGTTTTGGCTTCAAGAGCCACTGTAGATGCGCTTGCCTCTTTTAAAGACCCGGGCCGTCTGAATGTACCACCAATAGCAACAACCACAAACATTTGTGAATACTTTAGAGTTGAAAATTCAGGCTTTGGCTTCCAATAAAACCTTTGCCCAAACCCTAGCCCCAGCCTCTCCTAGCTGATTCAGACACACAGACTACACTATAGCTGTCTTCATCCCAATGTGTTTATAATATGCATCTCAATTTTTTTTTAATGAAGGGAAAAGCTCCGAAAGGCAAAACAAAAGTTACTTAAGCTCCCTGGACCTCTGTCCTCAGCTCTGAGTGAGATACCCAGTCATTACCGCAGAGTCAGGACACGTGAGCAGTTAGCCTGTGAACGGCAGCTACTGTCTTTATTTGTATCTCCATTTCACAGACGAAAAAGCAGGTTCACATGAGAGAAATAAATTACTCAAGGTCATATTCAAATAGAAGCAAAGTTCATGTTTCATTACAGAACCAATTCTCTGGCTTTTCTTTGTGACCACACCCAATTTCTCAGAGGATGATTCAAAGCCACTCAAGTAACAGAGGCTTCTTTGAAGACAGGACCAACAGCAGGTAAATCAAAAACATTTCTGATTGCTATGGGGAAGCAAGGATTAACAGCATCTTAAGAGAAATGTCCTGCCATTCCAGTTCCATTCTATCTCTGCTATTATTCCTGAGCAGCTGCAGGTCACGTGAAGTTCCAAAGTATGTTTTTTCTGTTTCTGGTAACATTTTAAGGATTTCAGACTTGAGTTCTTATTCTATTAGGAACTTTCCAGAGAGACCAGAAGACTACAATTGTTTTCTTATAATGCAAGTGTCTTTCATTTAACACTCACTAAAAATCCATGAATTTAAGAATTATAGTCATTTAGAGCACAAGAGACTTTAGATAGTTATGATGGAGTAATAATTGTAACACTAGTAAAAATAATACTCAACCTTGACTTGTCTATAATACAATTCAATTTGCAAGATACTTTTAAATGTAATCTCATTCAGTCTGCACAAAAATGTTGTGAAATGTGCAGGACAGGGACTATGACCCCTAGTTTACAGATGAGAAAAGTTGAGGCCCAGAAAGTGTATTGATTGCCTAAAGCCACCCATCCCTGAGCTGAATCTCGTATCTAAGACTTCTGGTTCCATGTCTTTTGTGATAATATGGTAAAAATCCCCAACAGTTCCCCAGCCACTTTCTCAAATAATTCATAAATGGATGCCTGCATGTTTTAGGCTTGATGTCTGGGAAAACACAGGTAACATCCATGTTCACAATTAACTCAATTCAACCAATGATGAATAGGAACTCACTCTATGCCAAATGAATTGTGAGGTTCTGCTGAAAGAGACAGAAATAGCAAAGACATAGATTCTGCTTAGGAGGACCTGACAACCTAGTTGGAGAGGTAGATATACCGACAGCTAATTGCAAGCGAAAGCACGCTGAAGCAAGAGCTGTAGCAAATGCACACAGAAAACAGCAGATTGAAGAGAGGGGAGAAAAATCTCCTCCTACTGGCAGACTGGTGAAAGATTTATAAAGCGACAACATTGTTATAGCTTGATGATAAGACAAATGTTGGGGGTCAAAGAAATAAGACAGAGAATAGACTGAAGGAGCTGCCACATGCAAATTTATACAAGGACCTAATACATTTGCAGATCGGCAAATAAAACTCTTGTTTCATACACAGATAAACAGGTGCAGAGGGTTTTATCAGCTTTCCTAAAGTTGTTGCCCCTTGAAATAACTTGACTTTCAATCTGATGTTCTTCCCACAACTTTGGCCAGGTCCTAAAGTGCCCGACCTGTCTTCTTTCAGGGCTGATCTACTGCATCCCCAGATGCCTCCTCCACTCTGTCTCAAAGGATATTGTCATCCCTCAGCAGGGAGTCAGTGGCTCACATTTCTTTGCAGCCAGTCCCCATGTCCCATTTCAAACCATCTGTTCCCATTAGTGAGGAAAAGGATTCTGCACCTTACCTCTGTTTGCTCCTACTTACCCTATTACCAACATCCCACAGTGCAAATGGCCTTGTTATGTGGTGGCAATAGGCAATAAAAATACCTCGTGTTTGTCATTTAGAGTACTTTACAATGGAAAAACTCCAGGTAGGCTTTCAAACATTCATTGTGTTTAACAATGGCTCCCATAGTCACTGAGTTAAGCAGTGAATAAGGACACTGGACGGGTGGTAAGGAGTACTAGGTTCTGGCCATAGTTCAGCAAGGTGGCCTTTGCTAAATTCTATCTCTATGGGCCTCAGGTACCTGTCTTTTAAAAAAGAAAAAAACACACGATGAATCAAATCTCCTCTGTTAATTTTCTAGAGAAAGGAAGAAAGGAATTTGTAATTCCTTTTGTAAGGGCAATTTGTAAGGGCATCCATATAAAAATTTGGTTATACTTCAGATATCCTTGGTAGGTTCAGAAAAACTGACCATTTTTTTCCCAAAAAGAAGTCATTTTATATTTTGGTCCCAATAACCCTTTGGGAAAAGTGCTAAGGGTTTTAGGAAAGAGGCAAAAAGAAAGATGTCTTTGAGACATTTTATCCTCAATGAAGTCATACATGTATTTAATCTCGATCCCTCTCTTTCTCTCTTTCAATCTCTCTCTCCTTTCCTTACTCCCTCCCTTCCTTCTTCCTTTCCTCTTCACTGACTATGAGGCTACTGTAACATAGTGAACAGTTCATAGTTCTGGATACTGAAGCCAGGCAGCCATAGAGCCATAGGGTTTCACCCAGCATTTGCCACATTCCATAAGGCCTTACCTGTATTGCGTTTCTCCCTTCTAAGTCTTGATTTTCTTATCAATGAAATGACACTAATAACACTTATTTGTGGAATTATCATGTGGGTTAAATAGGGTAAAATAGTTAAAGAGCTAATACAGTGCCTAGCAAAAGAGTCCAATGAAAGCCACAGTGAGAAAAATCTAGTTACCAGCTTTCATTTCTATTTTTGGAGGCCCTGAATGGAGTAACTAAACATGGAGTCAGGCAGACCAGGCTTCCAAGTGTGGCTGCAGCATCTACTTAACACCTTTATATCTAAGTTTCCTCACTTGTAAAATGTAGATCACTCCTCCAGCGAGGCAGTTGTAGGTGTGGGATGAAGTGATGACTATATAACCCTTTGTATATGACCACAATAATGGTACCTCTTTGATAAAGACTGGACGCTATCATTATCATTGATTATTCATTCATTAACTTATTCCTGCTCTACAACAGCATTAGTTCTGTCCTACAAATACTTCCTGAGCACCTACTTCTAGGTGCGGGCTCTGTGCTGTGTGCTGGACCCATGAGGGCAAGTGTATTCCACTGGCTTCTCCAGTGGGGGCTTACAGTCTAGAGAACAAAACAAAAGACAAGAAATATAAACACTTCCAATCCAGTATTCTATAGTATGCACAAGTGCTGTGGAATCTCAGAAAGAATTTTGCAGTTTAGCTGGGAGTATGTTCAGACATGATTTCATCAAGGTTGAGCCAAGAAAGATTAATAGCTATGAGTAGGTCAAAGGAGGGTAAGAAAAGACCAATGTGCTCTAGGAAGATGACTATCATGGAATAGTGACTCTCACAGTTTGGGTCTCCTTATAATCATCTGGGGGGATTTGAAAACTGTTGATGCTTGGGTCCCTTCTCACACCAATTAAAACAGAATTTCTGGGGGTAGGACCTCCATATCGGTGTTTCTACAGTTCCCCAGGTGATTTCAATGTGCAGCCAAGTGGGGAAGCACTAGAATAAAGTATGGCAGCATAATCAGTGTGTGAATGGAAAGCATTTTCACCCAGAAAAAGCAGAGGCCAATAGGATGGACCCAAATATTAGGACAATGAATCTGGACTTGACTTATATGTGGTGATTAGCCATTGGGGAATATAAGAAGGGAAAACAGAGTGGCCATATTTTAGAAAGATCTCTTTAGACACTGCTTAGAATTGAATTCTAGGGGAGGCAAAAATGAGAGAAAAATGTGATGCACAGACTTCAGAAAGCGTATGATCTATAGATTAGTCCTGGCAGGATGTTCTCTAGGTACGCTTTAATAACATGTGGAGTTTATAAATATGCTGATCCTGGGGCTCTCCTCAGACATCCAGAAAAGTTTTTTTTTTGGAAAATAGGACTTTGGCATTTGCTCTTGTATTAAGTTCCCCTAAAAGTACTAAGGACACCTGTCAAAAAACTTGCATAACCATATTACAAAAGGATAGTCAGTCATTGAGGCAACGAAAATTCATGAACTATGTGTGGATCAGACCAGGTCAGTAACAGGGTCAGTTCTTGGACAGAAGGCTGCCAGGCAGGTCTCCCAGAATTCTCATCCTTTGCTTTTCTCTCCTTTGGTCAATTTCTCTCCTTGCCCTTGAACATGCCAGGTGCCTACAACTCTGCCTGTCTTTATTTCTATAAAAATCAGCACTCCCACAAAAACCTGAAATGTGCCACTGACCCTGTACTGAGAGTGAAATCACTGTGTCTGAAACTGGAACACATCTAACTGGAATGGAAGAGTTTGCCTGCTGTGAAGAGCGCTGTAAGGCTCCACAGGCCTTGGGTGTGAGGGGGTGACCCCCTTTGGCTGCAGGTGGGGATGATCATTTGCCACATGGATACATAAAAGCAGACCCCTCTCAGCATCACTAGGCAGATCAAGGACTGATCAGCTCATTAAGCTGGATCTGAGACAGCTAAAGCCCACACTGATGTGGGCATATCTGACCTGATACTTATTGGAGGGAAACAGGGAGAGGGATGATCTATCTTGACCCCCCATAAAGAGATGGCAACAAGAAGGGGCCCGGCAGCCACCCCAAACCTCCATCTCTCATCTTTAAGGAATCGGATCTTTATAAGCAATCAGATAGCTAGCTGCATTCCTATGACTCAACAGTGACACCCAGTGACTCTCTCTGTCAATCCCAAGTGGCTGTTTCCGAAGGATCTTTGAGGGAATATATTTCAGCCTCCATTACCTAGCACTGAAGCAGCAGCAGCAATCACATCAAATTCATTCCTGAATAAGACAAACACAATAATAAATCCAAGTTTGCATTAACACAATCATCTAACTGTTGAAGCATTTTCCTCTACCCTGTAGGGCCATGTCTGATGTCAGACATAATACCTCTGTGTAGTATTCTACCTGCTTGACTTTGTAGTCATATGGAAGTGATTCTCTCCTTTATACCTCTTGTCCAGATTCCATGGTCCGTTGTTTCTGTCATTTTGAAACACACACACAGATACACACACACTTGGATTCACTGAAATTTAGACTTTAGTAATGAAAATAAGACCCCAAGAGACAGGGATGTGACAGACCCGCATCATTGTATATTGGACCAGCCAAATTTGGAGAAAAGAGAAAGGTGAGTATTCGTGGTGTAACCATAAGGAAGGGATCAGCATTGCCACAAGATTTCAAATCACAGCGTAGGAATAATAAGAGGAACTGGGAACAATTAGCTTAGGAAAAAAACCTCATGGAGTAGAGAGAAGAGTATGGATGGTTTCCTTCTCCACTGGATGGGCAGGTATATAAAGAAGAGATTACATTTGTTTTATTTGGTCCCAAAGTGCAGAAGGAAAATCAATGAGTGTAAATTTGAGGGAAACTGCCTTCAGCTCTACACAAGGAAACACTTAAAACAATAGAATCTATTGGGAAATGAAAGAATTTCAAGAGACGGAATTTCATGTCATCAAAAAGCATAGCCCAGGTATATTTATGATAATTCCAGTTGAAAAAACAAAATCAAGAGGGGAGTTGATACATAAAATTACTTGAGAAACTGTAATAAGTAAAAAGATATTGATAAGGCTGGTCAAAATCACAGAGAATAGAGGATAGGAGGCTAATTAAAATCTTTCTCCAAATATCATTTTTTTTCTAATTAAAATGTTTCCTTCCTAATTCTCATCAGACCAACTTCCTTGTTTCTCATTCTATATAGTGGGTAGAAGATGCTTACTCCCTTTGCCTATGATCTCATACCTGCCACATGAAAAAAGACACTTGCCCACCCCCCATCTCACTGCGTTTTCCAGCTTTCCTTTCTCTCATTGTTTCTTTCCCAAAGAAGGCTGGCTAGGATCAGGTTCTGACTCTTCCTGTAGTCAACTATAACCAGGGATGAGAGAATCACATTGTACAAAAGAACACTCACCTGTGAACTATGATTTTCCAACACACAGAATGACCTACTCTCAAGGAGTTGAGAAGGCACAGGTACATGAGGAAGGTCATGAATAACACTATGACATTCTATTTTTCCTTCAAATATCAGATTCTCTGATTCTCTGATTAATTCTAATCCTGTTGAATATATCTCCCAGTTTAACCATTCTCATTTTTCTCTGCTGTGCTTTATCTTATTCTGCCAATGGATTATGGATGCTGGGAAGAGAGAGCGTAAACAGAAAATGTAAATGACAGAAGATACAGATGGCCCATATATATATATGAAAAGATGCTTAATATCACTAGCCGTCAGATAGATGCAAATTAAAACCACAATGAGATATCACCTCACACCTGTCAGAATGGCCATTGTTAATAAATCAACAAACAACAAGTGCTGGTGAAGATGTGGAGAAAAAGGAACCCTAGTGCACTGTTGGTGGGGATGTAGACTGGTGCAGCCGCTGTGGAAAACAGTAGGGAATTTCCTCAAACAACTAAAAATGGAACTGCCTTTTCACCTGGTAATTCTGTTGCTGGGAATATACCCTAAGAATCCTGAATCACCAATTCAAAAGAACTTTTGCACCTCGATGATCATAGCAGCGCTATTTACAATAGCCAAGTGCTGGAATCAGCCTAAGTTCCCGTCAGTAGCTGAGTGGATCAAAATACTGTGGTACATTTACATAATAGAATACTACACATCAGAAAGACAGAAGGAACTCCTACCTTTTGTGACAACATGAATACAACTGGAGATTATGCTATGTGAAATAAGTTAATGGGTGAAAGACAAATACCATATGATCTCACCTATAAGAGGAATCTAATGAACAAAATAAACTAACAAAGAAAATAGAACCACAGGCATGGAAACATGGAACAGACTGACAGTGACCAGAGGGCAGGGAGAAAGGGATCATGGTGGAAAGAAGGGGAAGGGACTAGTCAAAGAATATGTTTGAATGACCAATGGACATGGACAGCAGTGTGGGAATTGACTGTGGGATCATGGAGTAGGATGGGCAGAGGGGGACAAAGGGGGGGAAATTGAGACAAGTGTAATAGAATATCAATTTTTAAAATGATAAAAACAAAATAAATAAAATATAAACATAAATAATAATAATGATAATAATAATAAAGAAAGACCATGAAATAAGGGGAGGTTTAGTGTGGAGTTCTGATTCCATTGTAGGAGGTCCTTCAATGAGAAAAAAGTAGAAATCAAAAATTGCAAGGCCTTAATTTCTAAGCTGGGTTAGTATTGATATTAAATGTATCTTAACTGGTGGATGAGGTCAAGCAGTTGGATTCTCTGGGAAGTAACTAAGCAGGATATCAAGGCTCAAACCAGGCAAGCTGGAGTTCAAGGCTAGTCTTCAAAACATGCAGGAATGAAAACCAAGATATGAAGCATAAACCTAATCCTAAACCTGAGTGCCCGCTGTGAGAGTTCCAACTACTGGGAGCAGCTTGTGCCTTAGAGATATATACTGATCTGAATCTCAGTTTAACCCCTTATCAACTGCGTGAATGGAGTCAAGTCAATCTCTTCTCCTGAGCTTCAGGTTCCTCATTTGTAAAATGGGGATATGTATATTAACCTGATAGGAACATAGTAATCTGACTCTCAGAGGAGATATTATAAGTAAAGTACCTACTACAATGCCTGGAAAACTGTAGATGTTCCTTAATTATAACTGTCAACATTAAAATGAACCTAAGTGAGAACTGGGGAGGAACGGGCCAAGGAGCCCTCTCCAGCAATAAGCCTGTGTATCTGTGAAAATGGTAGACATCCAAATTTTCAGACTTCATTCCCACATATTCAATGCCCTGTTAAATCTATTGGACAGATTAAAATCTCTTGATATTGACACTTGGACAATATTGAGGAATGCAATGGCTTGTGTATCAGATACCTATTTATTTTCCTTTTTCATATTCTCTTATTCAATCATTTTTCTTTGGTCTTTGCTATAGCAACCAGCTGTACTCAGGTGTAGCCTAACAGCATTTGATAGCAGCTACACTGATATCTCTTAGTTTTCTCCCCCCAAGGCTTTCCTGCCTCACTCACATGGAGTCCCTGTGGGAGGTCTGAAGGTGATAAAACTTCCAGGGGTAACCTTTGACCAATGGGGCAGGTGCTAGTGGGTAAATAGTCCCTTTTTTAAATTTTAATTCCTCAAAATATCACCAACAGGATTAAATTCCAGTTTTCCATAATAGTAACCAGAGTAATACCTTTGGATTGGCTTATAATACCAATACCTTTGAATACCTTCTTCCTCTCTTTCTCCATTTTTGTAGCTTCCTAGCCCTACAATCCTGTGGATTTTCCTGTTTCATTTTTCCAACCCTCCCCTCACATACTGCAGAATCAAACAGTCCAAAATAAACTACCTCCACAAAGCCCTTGTGTCAGGCTTGGCTTTTTTGGAGGAATGCAAGTTGCATCAGACTGCAAGCAGTAGCAAGAATTTCACAATTCTGGCTCAAAAGAGCTGGGTAAGACTTCAGGGCTCATCTTGCCAATTCTGACTTTTTATGGAAGGTTAGGCAGAAATGAAACAGTAGCTTCTTTAAATTCACAGACCTACACAGTTTAGGGCCCAGGGGAGACCAGAATATGAAAGGACAGTGGGGGGATGGGAAAAAGGGACTGAAGAAGGAAGACAAAGTCTCCTGGGCGATGAGAGAGAAGAAAGAGCAAACCATTAAAACATCTTAGCACAGCGGGGATGACATGTATTGAATCTACCCTGTCAGCAGAGCAGAGCGCAGTACCCACCCTGATAAATGCCAGGTTCCCGTGCTGACACTTGATAAAGGTTCCATCCAGCCACATAGCAGCAGCCAAGAATGGGGTGATGCTGCTGCTATTTTAACCTCCATTGCTCACCAGCACATGACATAGTGTTGGTGCTAAATGGATGTTCCTGGAGTAATGGACAACTTCCTGAGAAAAAACTCCTGAAGTGTATTCATCCTGAATATGCACATACCTAGAATTGCTGTGTGCACTTGGCTAGCTAGCTGTATATAACTATACATCTTCCCCGCTTCTTTCTTCTTTTTTGTTATTTTGTGTCAGAATCTTAAAAAATAGTTTTAGGTGTTCATACATAGTGTGTGTAGTCACACTTGATTTCCCGTATTTACCCCCATTTCTGGTTGCTCAAATCTTTGACAATCTGGTTAATCAAAATCACATATTGCTACCTCCTTATTGTTCTTACAGAGAGGATTTGAAGTTTTTAAAATGCTCATTTGTATAATTATGCTTACCTCCTTTTCTTAGTTTCACACAATTTTTTATTATATAATGCTACTTTTCACAGGTTGCAAATTTGAAAAATAACTTCTTTTATTCTCTTAGAGAAAAATAAAAAATGGAAACAGACAAACAGAAGCAACACACTAAGTACCACATGCCAGGCAGAGTGTTGTTTGTTAGTGCTACACTGAGGAAGACAGCATTGCCTGAATTTGGAGACATCAAAGACTGTTATGACAGAAATTTGTTTTCATACTTGACCCTTGTCTCTGGGGGGTAAACACCTTGACTTATTAGGGGAGGCATTAACCTGCATCGATTTTTATTCTGAGCACTTCCAGGAATAATGCTGGTCAAGTGTTCCTTAGTGACAAAGTACTATGCTTTGTCTCATGGAGAAGAAGTCGAGCATCAGATTTAAAATTCTTCTGGCCCATGGGGTCCATGATGTTTTTCATAGCTCTTAGCACTTGTTAAATTATTTGGCCAATGTTTCATCTTTAACATGAACATGGGGAGCATGTCTGTTTCTTTTACGACTGTACCCTTACCACTGGGCATGGGACCTAAGATGTTTTTTCTGGGCTTTATGTAACATTGTGTTGCTTTTTGCTCAAATAAATAAACGTATTACACATTGTGAATATATTTTTCCATGGCGTGCAAATATATATTGTTTTTCACAAATAGTGAAAGAATGATATATTGACCAATGTTTTTCTAACTGAGGGTTTCTGAATATGACTTGGAGGTTACCACACTTGTCCAAGAGAGATAAGAACCCTATTGCTTCTTCAACCTGCCAGCTCTCAATTTATACAATAAATTGGGGTCTGGGTAATATTTTATTGAAGAAATAAAAGTGATGGGTTATCAAGAAAATGTTGAAAAAGACTAACTCCAACAACCTCATTATATAATGAAAAAAAAAAGAGAAGCCTGGGTAGCACACAGTTTCCTGTCCCCAGATTCACTGTTAACCAACAGTAATTTAGGTTTCAAACCAAGATCCTCTGATTGTGGAGGTTCTCTTAATAATAGCTTGCTATTCCTTCTAATCGATTTTTAGATTTCTTGATTACTAAATAACTAATGGAAAATGCCTATTATATTAACTCTATTAATCTAGGATTTTTGGTATATTCACATAGTTTTCCTTCTTTTTATCTTATTTCTATTTGTAACAGTTGTATTCCTCATGGGCTTATATAGTAAGCAACATTAAATCCTCATTGGCTACAGTCTGAGACACATAACAACTCAGATATAAATAAATTCCCCTCAATGTTTCTATACACAAGCTTCCTTATTTTTCTTTATTTATATACTCTTAATAGTTCTCTCTCCTTTTCCAAATTCTCAGCATTTACCTGTTGACAACCATTAGGAATTTCAAAGTTGCCACTGTCAAGCGCTATCCTGAGGACTCAACAGAAGTATTTCCACAAATAGAATCAAACTGAGCAGAAACTCATGACAGGACCACAGTGCTTCCTGAGTTACCAGGGGAAACTGAAGAACAAAGTCACCAGGAAGCCTCGCCATGTTTCTGGTCTGTGGAATGATTGTGCCCCCAAAGAAATAACTGACACAAATGTCTGTTGAGTGTTTGCAATGCACCAAATACTAAGAGGAACATTGCAAACTGCATCCCATTGAGTCTTCACCTGAGGTGGATAATACCATGACTATTTTTATACAAGTGAGAAAAAGGAGGTTCAGAAAAGTCACATGACTAACAAGTGGCAGGACTGCCAGTGCAATTCAGGGTTTTCTGATTCCCAAACCCATGTTCTGAAGAGGCTGATTCTGAGGAGATTGGTGCCAAAGTGTGGATGATGCTTTTGTCAAAACTCTGAAGAGAGAGAAATAAAGGAGGGAAGCTTAGATGAAGCTGCTATGCACTGCCTGTACCAACAGCCTTGTACTAAAATCTATGCTTCTTTTTAGACAGATAAGGAAACTTCAGCTCGGAGCTTCCCCAGATAATCAGCTACAAAGTGTTACAGCCAGGATCTAAAGCAAGATTAGGGTTCAACTCCACCACCACTTTTTTTTTTTTTGCTCAACTATGTTTGACACATTTGTCAACTACAAGCTTAATTATCATCGCCCTGGTTTCCTTTGCCTTGTTCTACTTCCTTCAAAATACTCAATCTTTCAGATCATGTTTACTAATCAGTTACTCTGTATCAAGAATTGGGCTAAACATTTTCATGGACACATAGATGAAGGCAATGTGGGTTCTCCTCTAGAGTCTGTAGCCTAAGTAAAGGAGATAAAGTGTGAAAACACAGATTATAGTAAAAATCATGTTGATGCTACTGGTAATAGTATTCACTACGTGGCAGATATTCTTCTGATATTTAACAGGCACCACCTCAAAGTCTTTACTGCAGAGAGCTCTTAATGCTGCACAGGATAGCTCTTTGGTCCACCTAAATCCATCAGCAATTGAAGTGGATGATTTTCATGATGCTAAGTGCTTCCTCCCTTGAGTGCCTACATCTCTCTGCTTTTCCCCTGCCTTTATCCAGAGCCACAAGAGTTGTCACAGGAGGAAGCCTGGCAGGTAATATTCCCAGTGGCAACCCTTAACCAATAAGGGATGGAAGTTGGTAGATGAGCACCCCAGCTTCCCCATCCCTTGGTGGGACAACTCTAGGCACATTCTGAAAAGTTACTCAGAAGGTGCCAGTAGCCCACATGAATAACTTAATCATTAATGAATACTTTGTTTCTCTCTTCCTTATTTCACTTCCCCACCCCTTCTGCTAGTGCTTCTAATACTGTCTCCCAAATTAATTATTTGCTCCCAAGTTTCTGTCTCAGCATCTGCTTTGTGGGTAGAAGTGGTTCTTGAAAACAACCCTCAGGTTAGTTGTCTGGAACTGGAACAATTATTGGTCATACACAAACAAGGGGCTAATTGCTATTTTTAGGGTCATTATAATCCATATTATGGTGTAATATCATAATTACCAAGACTTTTACCTGTGATGAATTAAAATTTGACACAGATGGAAGAAGAAGTGCTGGCTTATGCAACAGTTCTAGTGCTTAAAAGATATGAGGACAACAGTAATTACAAAGGTGATGGAATTGGGTATATTTTGGTAAGTGTCCTAAAGGTCTAGAAGATTAAAAAATAATGTAGGCTTAATTTAACCACTATCAACTCAGGGTTGTCCTTTGAAAGCTAGAAAACCTCTTGGCAGTATTTCTGATCTAGAAGAGGCTGATTCATTATCAACACAGAAGTTGGGCTGATGATTTTCTCAAAAATCAAAACTCTCTTAAAAGAAGAGTCATAAAAAAGGAAGCTAACATGACCTGTACATCTCCAACAGCCAGAGGGCACACCATCATGAAAATCGGTCTCAATATTAGATATACAGCTACTTAAAGGAACTACAAAGGAAACAGAATATTTAGTACCATTAGGTCTTTTATGTTAATTCAGTGTTATGATAAGGAGTAGAACTCAAAGATTTGGAAGGGGAACAGCTGTGTAAATGTCTGAGAAAGTGAAGTCTCTAATTTGGAGAGTCCCTGCCCTCTCCAGATTGGAGAAAGTAGTCTCATTCTTCTTGTTAAAGAAGAACAGACTCTCAATGTCTAGAGACCTTGCAAACCTATCACCTAAAACTGATATGTCCCAGCATAAAGGTCCTCTTTAAGATTTTTGCCCATCTCCTCTTATTGCTGCTTCATCAGTAACCATAGTCAAATCTCAGCCTAGTGCAAATGGGCATATGAGAAGACTTAGCTTGTTCAACACAAAACGCACCAGAACCTGGCTCTGGAGAGGTTGTGAAGGGAAAACATGGGAGTGAGTCTTGAATGTGAGATATAAAGCTGGGTAAGGGAAGTTTGAGTTTATTGATATAGGCACTTTCCCATGACTTGACATTGAACATTATTGAAAAGATACATAAAGCCAGTCTTATTCTACTCAAGGATAGATCACTGAAGCTTAGACATAGGTTATGGTAATAAAGTGAATATACCAGAATTGACTTAGCAAAATATTGAGAAAGGAGTCAGAAAGCCCTGGTAAGTGAACATACTTACAAGAACATATTAAGTGAGAAGAGAAACGCTACCAAGTGAACTACCAAGTGTTCCCAAGGTAAGCCCAGGGAACACTGCCTTCAAGAAAGAAATAAACAGCATGCTAAGGGGAGTGGTGTTAGCATAACTGAGAAATTAAATTTTGTTGTTGTTGTCTGTACTCTGTGGATCGAAGTTGATTAGGAGGTGCTATCACAGAACAAGGATTCATAGTTTTCAACAGATAATAGAATTTTAGGGTAGAAAAAAACAAGTTTCAGTATCACCAGACACAAGGTGAGCTTACCATAACTGGAAGCAAGGTTAAGTAGACATTCAAAAGGCCTTTGACCATCTTGGATTTGTGGAAATGGCCAGTAAATCATGATCTCTCTAGGACTGATATAAACAGGAACCTCAAAAAACATATTTCTTGATTATATAAACCAAAAGCTTTAAGAGCTAGTCATCAGAAAGCTATGTCAGCTGCTGTAATGGAAAATCATGTTCACTTATTCAGTTTCCAACTTATTCAGAGATCCATAAGAGAAGGGAAGATAGGGTCGTCTTGGTAAGGAAACCTATAACACTTTACAAGTACATGCAATAAATATTTTCCCACTTTTTCTTCAAAGAAACATATTGTACAACCCATGCCATGCTGGAGCTGGCTTGTACTACCATCCAGAGCAAACTATGCATATTTCCTTCTAACTCTGTGTTCAGTAATACAATGTTGAAAGATTTAATGAGCTATAAGTGGAAAGTTATTATACCATGAGTATTGGAAAATGCCATACATTAAGGTTTTATTTATTTTATTTTTGGTTTTTCCCTTAATAATATGATTATTAAACATTTAGGCCACCATTGCCTATAACCATATACTAGAGTAACTGTATATTGAGAAATGGACAATATCCAGATTTTTCTAGAGATGATGGATACAGGCCACAAGTTGACATTGATGCCAAGGGATCTAAGATCTCTCCTGCTATGTTAAAGTCAGGGCATATTGTGGATAGGTGATTGATAGAGTCCTGGCATAAGTCTACTCACAATGGCCTCACTGGGTGTACAAACTCACCCTGTGGTAATGAAATGAAAACGTGTACCCACAAAGAAGCCCTGTATAAAAATGTTCACAATAGCATTATTTATAATAGTGGAAAACTGGAAACAATCAAAATTCATCAACAGGCAAGTGGAAAAAACAATTGTGCAACATTCATACAATGGAGTATTCAGAAATTTTACAAAAATCTTTTCATACATGCAATGCTATGAATGAATCGCAAAACCACTATGTTGAGTAAAAGAATACAGACACATAAAAATGCATAGCTTATGATTCCATTCTAATTATTTTCTAGAGCTGGCAACACTAGGCTACACTAAAGAAGATCAGATAAGTGGTTCTCTGAGGGCAGAGGTGAATCTACCGAATGGGGCATGAGAGAATTTTGTGAGGGTATGAAAATATCTGATAGGGGTGTTGGTTATGCAGGGGTATACATATTCAAAAGTTAATCAAATTGTGTACTCAAAATACATACATTCTATCTAAATTTACCTCAATTAAAATTTTTAGATGATGTAGTTAATGTTGGTTTTTTGCTGCTTCCAATGTGTCAGTCAGGATTCTCAGTGCTTATATGAATCACGTCACTTGTTTCTCAGAGCAATGAATAGACACTCTTTTTCATTTGACAGAAGCGGCAGCTGAGGTACTGGTCAATTAGTCAAGGTCAAACAGCAAAGGCATCATACAGCTGAGAGTTAATTCCAGGAAGTCCTAACCCCGGAGCAAGGACTCTTAATGTCTATGCTGTAATCAAGCCCCACTCCCTGCCAAAACAAAGAGTCTACAGCTTTAAATATTTACACTTATCCCAGAAAAGCAAAGTCCACAGTTGTTACCAACCCATTTTGAAAAGTAGTCATCATACAGAGGTTGCTTAGAATGGTGAGAAACACTAAAAGATGCCTACAATGTATGGTGGAAAAAGATATTACAAGTTTAAATGGTCACAGGAGGCTCCGAACAGCATCCTTGAACTGCTGGCAGGGAGGCTGGCTGTCAAGCACCATCAAGGGGAGAAAGCTGCTCAGTATGAGGCAGATAAGACAGCACCTAGAATACCGTAAACAGTTCTGGGCATCTCAACACAAGAGAGCTGTCAAGAAATTGGAAGAGATTCAAAGAGCATCGAGGAGCACAATTAAAGGACTGGAGGGATTGATTTATGAGAAAAGATTAAAAGAACTAAATGCCGTTTGCATAGATGGAACATAACTAAGGAGGGACATGCTAACAACATAAATATTTGAAGGGCATAAACACAGAAGGAGAAAGATTGTTAACGCTGCCCCATGGAGATATAAATAGAAATTAGAGTATGGAACACAGAAATGAAAATGTTGTCCAAATATTAGAAAACATGCTCTGACAATGAAGTCAATTAGACTTTGAAAGAGCTTCCCAGAGGACACGTAGGAATCCAGTTGTCCAAGCCATTGACAGTCGGTCCTGACACAGAATAATAAGATGCTACTCTTGGGTCTAGAGGCAAAGAAATGCGATTTTATGGAGGAATTCTCCCTAGCACTTTCAGTATATTAGGGATAATAACAGTAAAGCTATTTGCAGTGCTTCAAATACTTTTATATTTATGACTTACAGCAATTTTTGTGAGATATGTTCACCTCCCTTACAAAATAGGGATGCTCAGTTTCAGAGAAGTTTTACAGAGCTTGCAGATGGTGAGGTACAAAGCCAGAACTCCATTCCAGTTTTTAAAGCTTCAGAGTGTTTGTCTTTTCCACGAACAGAGAGACATGAGCAAGTTCTCTGATATCCATTCTGCATACACTGCCAAAACATTGTTGTTGTGGTGGTGTGTTTATTGGTACAGAAGAGTTAGGGTGGATCAGTGCCTGATGTGCCCAAGAGAATGCTCGTCTGACACAGGGCAATCTTAGGCAGCAGCTGGATTTGGGGACAACAAATACGTTTACAAAGGAGTTATTAAGCTTCCAGAACTATTCTGAGGAAGGTGTGTTGCCTCATATACTCTCTCATTGTGTAACTGCAAGCTCTCATAAAACTTTATGCCTACTTTGACTTAATTTATTTGTTCATAATCATTTACTTATTTATTAAGTGCATTTGAGCACTATATATGCGTTGGACATTGCACTGAGGATACAGCTGTGGACAAATCAACAGGAGCTTACCTTCTGGCTGGGGAGAAAAATAATGGAGAAAAAGACTTAAGGAAATGACAGGTGGAGACAGGTACAATTAAGAAAGATAAAACAGCATAAGGACAATGACAAGACAAGCCACCGAGCGGGAGAAAATATTTGCAAGTGGCATATATGACAAAAGACAGTTATCCAAAATATGCAAAGAATGATTCAAACTCAACAACAAGAAAATGATCTTATTGAAAAGTGGGCCAAAGACCTTAGCACTCAAAGAGAGAATTTGACCTAACAAATTTCCATTTATCCACCTGATGATGTGTTGCAGGCATTACTAAGTGCCATAAGTACAGTGATTAATATTTGTTTTTAAGGGATTTGTGATCTAGAAAGGAAGACAGAGAAATACTAGCTGCCGTGAAAACATGCTATGCTATAAAATGGTACATCTCTTAATCCCACATCCCTACTCATTGGCCAGTCTTGTTGGTTAGACCCTAATCATCTTCTCTCTACCTCCACTGCCGCCACCCTAGTCCGACCTGTCATTACTCTTGCCTAGACTGTAGCAGTAGCCTGCTCATCGGTACGACAGCTTTCATTCTTACTTCCCTATGTAAAGAGCACCAAACTGGGAGATCTTGCTTATCTCACATCATGTAACGTTTTTCAGTTTCTTCAGTCATATTTTGAAGAAGTCTGCTTAGGCTATTCATTGGTTTTGCCAACTATTTTCATTTTAAGGTTCTAGACTTTTCAGAAGCCTTGATTACAGTGAAGTCAATAAGAGTCATTATTTGATATTAAGGTTGCCCAACAGAATCTCAGTTCTGCAATTTATCTGCTGTCTGACCTTAACTAACATATTAATGTCTGTCTCTACTTCTTCATTCATAAAATGAAGAATTCCCCAAAGTTCACACAGGGTTTACACTTGGCGGCAAGTGGACAAGGGAGCAAGAATGTGGGCCTTGATCTACTCTAGTTTTATCCAGAACTGTTCTACTTTTATCATTCTAAATATTTATTATCTCTATAAGGTTTGATTTGAGGGAAGATTTTTGTGATATAAATGAGAAAGCACTGGATTAAATAACACCTATTCTATTGTCACTTCTAATGGAATGCCCATTGGTTCACTCAGTAGAGGTTTATGGAACACTGTGATGAGCCAGGCACAATTCTGGTGCTTCAAACACAGTATTGAACCCAATAGGCCGAGC
Organism: Macrotus californicus; assembly: GCA_007922815.1. Lineage (NCBI taxonomy): Eukaryota > Metazoa > Chordata > Mammalia > Chiroptera > Phyllostomidae > Macrotus > Macrotus californicus. The sequence goes on along the minus strand of VMDR010015734.1, from coordinate 29 downwards.
CTACAGTACAGGCCTGTGTCCTCACTTGG